>CABFWO010003776.1:27189-63622 GCA_902155825.1 Timema genevievae
CTCTTTGGTTGACAGAGATGTTCCTCTTTTCTAAATGTTTCTGTAAAAGTGTATATTATTTCACTTATGCTCTTTGGTAGAATGTGACACTCTTTCCATTTTGTTCTTGCAACAATATTTATTATTTAGTTTCACATATCTAACGAGTTTTAAGTTTATGTCTCCATTTTTAGGTAGTGGAACAAGAAAGTCTGTGTGGTGCACTGTACCATCTATTTTTATCATAAAATGTTGTTGCACCTTATAGATTTCAGCCCTATTAACAAGAAATCGAATATTAATAAAGTTGATTATTCATCCATTTACATACTCTGTAATGATTGAGGGTATTTCTTTTCTTCCATTCTCCTTCCGTTTTAGTTGTGGTGTCTTCATCGTACAGAATTAACCTTCCCGATGCTCCTGTACGCCACTCTGTAACATTTTCACTTCTTTTTAGAACATTACTTACAGTGATGAAATCATAGTAAAATTAATACTATTTCATTTTATATATCAACAAAATGAGTGAAAAAATATTTATACTATAAGATTGAACATACCCAAGTCAAGATCATCTTTTCGTGGACGTTGACTGTATGGTGTGGCTCTGTATATAGTATCCAGAGCCTTTTCTTTGACTTGAGAAATTGTATCACAATCCAGAACTTTGACAGGCACATTCTCAGTATTTGGATCCAACCCACTGACAAAAACAGCTTGCTGGGATATAGATACGTACACAGTCTAACAAAAGAAAAATAGTTATAAAACAAGAGAGCAAAATGGACAAATATAAAACTATATTACATACATAATAAGAAATTCAACTAGCTTAAATTTATATTATAAATACTTTTAAATTAGTAGAGCTTCTATGTTGCTTTTCTTAAAGTAGAATATCATTATTAACTTTAAGATATAAAAATTGTTTTATACAAACACATATGCATAAGTGCATACATCCACAAACAAAATGTGTGTATATTATATATATATATATATATATGAACTAACAGCATGGGCCCTTTTTATTCTATATTTGAAGTAGGCTTTGATTTCTATCAAAATGAATAGGTTTATTAATTCAAGGATATAGCAACAATATAGTGTATTATTATAGTTAGGACCTATACTTCTATTAGAAAAATATATATATATAATACTTTTGTTATGTAAAAAAGGATATATATATAATACATTTTTTTATATAAAAAGGGAATTAAGTGTTTTCTTTGAAAGACAAGGCGAAAATAATAAGTGATATTGAGCATGGATTTTCTCAAGCGGACCTGTGTCGAAAGTATGATTTAAATCAACAATGAGTAACACCGTGTAAACAGGGACAAAATTCTGATTGGGTACAAACAAGCTTCAAAGACAGTGTGCAACAATTGAAATTGTTCACTGTTTAGAGGTCCTCGACCTCAGGAGTCTTTCTCAGCAGGCCTGTGCTAGTAAGAAAAGCTGAGCAGCATGCCAAGTTGCTGGATGAGAATCAAAAAGTTTGTCTTCATTCACCTCTTCAGCTACCCCTCTGAACAGGCCAACACAATTATAGTTGAGAAGGTAATTTGGAAAGGGAAGTTGTTCGATCAAGAATTGATGTCAGAATGACAAAATTTTTAAGCTTCTGATATATATCTGCTTAACTTATCTTTTTGTTGAAAACCTCATCAACCTCAAGCTGGCGTTACTGCATCAATATTCTAGCCCATGGATCATGATCCACAGCTTCAAGAACTATTACAAAACGAAAGTGATGCTTCATAAAACCCAAGCCTTTGAATTAGAATAGGCGTACAAATATATTTTATGTTGTACATTTTTCTGCCAAGGCATGAATGAGTGTGTTAACAGCCACTATAGAGAACTGCTTCTGACTTAATCAATTAATAGAAGTAGAAATGAGGCAAGAACGATTTAATTGAAAATTCATATACAACAGAAAAAAGATAGTGATGAAATTTAAGATACTTAAAACACTTAACTCAAACATGCCATACTAGTTTGAACAAACTGTGTCCTATCGTATCAGAGATGAGCCTACTATCATAAAGCTAGCAATCATGAGAATAATAAAATATCTACCATAGGTTTGAAGTCAATCGACTGTCGTATTAGTTTTTCTTCGCTGAGTGAGTAGCGTGCCTCTGATGTGATGGCATCAACAGGACCCTTGTCAACTTGCTGTTTAACAGCACGGAACAGCATAAATAGTGGCTCACCAGCACACTCTCGCAGGAACTTGAATAATAGGAATGTAAACCATGCAGACAACATTTTCTCTGCAACACTTTCTGTCCTGAAATTGAAAAAAATAAAATAAAAAATAGTGTATAACATTAACAATTTCATTGTAGTAAACTATTACAGATGTCATGTAAATACTTACAAATTTGGCTCCTTTTAAACCAGTGTAAACAAAATATGAATAATAAGTCAATAAAGAATGATTTTATTTTAATTTTCAAATTACTACAGTGGTATGGTTTGCTATAGTTAAATTTGGACTCTTTCTCTCAGATAATCCTCGAATTCATGGGGAAGGATCACCCAACACATTTCTATTGTGCTTCTCATTAACAAAGTAACAAGTCTTTTTCTGCTTTGCCTTAATCCAAATGCATTGTCATTTTCAGGTTTATAAATACCATTTATTCTCCTCTAATTCATCACTTGCAAACTAGCTCTAAACTAATCAATGTTGGTTTGTTTGTTATTATATAGCTGGAGCTGACGGATAAACGTGGGGGTGTTCACACACATATACACTGCAAGTTCTTTTTGGACATTAAGGTATATACAGTCAACTCTTAACTCTATGACCCCGGGAATAGCGTCCCTCTCGAAGTAATGACACTTTTTTGAGGAACCATGAAAAATGTGGAAAAAAATTGAAAATTTTTAAGGAAATCGGCCGTAAAATGTGTTTGTTGCACTTATTTAGGTCACTGCGTTGTGATTATCTTTGTGAGCAGTGTGGGGTGGGTCAGGTATAAAAATAGACACCACCCCATCAGTGTCAGCCAATAGCACTTGACTCTGTTCACCCCCTCCCACAAGCAAGACAATGTTTCCCCGCGCGCGACTGCCGCTACATCACGCGCCAGGCTTGTTTTTTCCATTGTTATTTCGATTCTCGATTTGGTTACTTTTTGGTTTGATTTTGTAAACGATTTTTGACGATCCACGCTATTTTTTTATTTTATAGGAACTTATAATTTCGATGAAATGAATTGAAAGAGGACCTTCTGGATGCTCATGAAGTAAGAGATCATCCAGGAAATGGATGAGAAGAAGATTACAAAGATGGAGATTGCGCAGCGGCATGGCATCCTGAAGTCGACACTTTTCACGATTCTCAAAACGAGAGACGAAATTGTGTACACAGTGCAGAAGGAAGGGCACAATGTGAAGTCCAAATATTTGAAGGGTGCGACGCACACGAATCTGGAGTGGTTCAGCCAGGTGAGAGCGCAAAACGTGCCAATAAACGGACCGATTATGCAGAGGAAGGCTGATGAATTTGCCCTGAGGTTGGGTATAGAAAACTTTAAGTGTTAAAGTGGGTGGCTAGAGCATTTCAAAGTGCGACACAGAATATCCAGCCACAAGGTCGTCAGTGAAAGCGCATTGGTTGACCCAACACTGGTGTGGCAGTGGGTTAACTTGCTCCGAAATATCCTTAGGCGCTATCAGCCTCAATATGTATACAACGCTGACGAGCTGGGGATGTTCTACAACCTCATGTCAGATCACACTCTTGCTGTGAAAGGGGATAGGTGCAATGGTGCGAAGAGGTGCAAGGAGCGCCTCACCGTCCTTCTGTGCTGCAACATGGACATCAGCGATAAGATGAAGCCCTTCGTGATCGGGAAGTTAAAGAAACCCCAGGGTTTCAAGGGCAACATCCTGCCTTATGACTATGATTTTAATAAAAAGGCATTGATGAACTCGCGGTTGTTCACAAGGTGGCTTAAAGGCTTTGATTCGAAGATGGACGCCTAAAATAGGAAAGTCATGCTCTTTGCCGACAATTGCCCCACACATCCTGCTCTCGACAAACTCAGGAACATCAAGTTGATGTTTCTGCCAAAGAACACCACCAGCATGCTTCAGCCCCTGAGCCAGGGAATAATCCAGCAAATGAAGGTGAAGTTCCGCGAGATGCTTGTGTGGAATATTGACATGGGCAAGGTGGTCAAAAAGTGGGACGTGTTCAGGGCCATGGAAGAAATCGTCGCCAGTTCGAGGGCCGTGATACCGGCGGTAATCGCCAATTGCTTCCGACACGCCCACTTTGTCCTACCAGTCAACAGAAGAGGCTGCCGTCCGTGTGCTTCCCGCCGCTGCCAGCGCCGAAGACCCAGACAATCTACTGTTATGGATGCCAATTCCCAGCCGGGCCCCTCCATAGAACCGCAGCCTGGCCCATCAACAGCACTTTCACTCGGCCGTGCGACGAGGAAACATGGCAGAGATTAGCCCCAGACTGCATGTATGAGAAATACATAGCAGCAGACGATGACATCACAGTTTGGGGCACTCTCGACGACGCTGATCTAATCAGGGTGCAGCAGAAGTCCAGACATTAAGAGAGGGAGGAAGAAATGGAAGAAAAGCCTGAAGACATCCCACGACGAAAGATGTTCTGAAAGCCGAGGACGTCTACTCAAGAGCACTTAAGCGCCAGAGCGCTAGCGAAGAGCTGTGGTCCCAGTTTATAATGCGAAAGACTTTGTCGAGAAAACTGGCGCTATGAAGAAGCAGAACTCCATAATGAACTTCTTCAAGAAATAGGTAGGTTTTCCTGTTTTTTTTCTGCGTGTTGTCTAAAAAATGACATTTTTGCATATGAAGGTCAGGGGTGGAACAAAATTGGTTAAAATTCCAATAATGACCCCTTTGAAATAACGACCCCTTTGAAATAACGACCCTGTTCCAGGGAACCGTGAAAGGTCATAGAATCGAGAGTTGACGTTGATAAAATGAATATAAACAATTAAACTTATAGACATATTATTGAATAAATGTAGAAACTTAAATATTTACAATAACAAATTATGGCCACTCACACTCACACTCACACTCACACTCACAAATACATACCTAATCATGCAGTTTTCCTTATGGGTTAGGCAAGAAACTGTGCATATAGTTAAAAAATTGACAACTTTGTATTCAATCCATTCTAAATAATCCTCTCCGTACTTACCTATCCTTGCATACTCCCTTTGCTTCAACAATATCCATACACCAAGTCATGCATGCTCTTTTATTCTTAAAATTCTTAAATGTTTCTCTTTTTCACACATTAATCTACAACATTTAGCCATGTTTTACATGGCCTACCCCTTCCTTTTGAGACTCACATTCTACCTCCATTTTTTTCTTCATCACTCGATCCACACTCATTCTCTCAACATGCCCAAACCAACGTAACATGCTGCTTTCACAATGATCTATTGGATTCCCTATAAAACCGCACTCCTTTAGCACTCATTCATTACTGACTTTGTTCATTTAAGTTTTTTCACATACATTTCTTAGATATCTCATTCCAACTGCATTCACCTTGCTCTTGTGTTTCTCCTGACAAACCCACGCTTCACATCCATAAAACAATGTTTGCGTTAACACACTTTTATATATTGCAAGCTTTGCCTCTTCTTTGCAATAGTCCACATTCATCCAACTACAGGTACTCTCGATGTTACCATCTATCCTTCCATTTTTGCAAAACATTCTGCCCATATACACAAAATCATTCCCTTGTTCTACAGTTTTCCATTGATATTAATCTGACAATCTTTTCTGATCCATCCTAATCAAAAACTATCATCTTAGTTTTGGAGACATTTATACAGAGATCCATTCTTCCTGTTGCCAAATTCAAACAATTTAATGTATTGTGCAAGTCCCTCATTTTCAGCCATAAATACGGCATCATCTGCATATAACACCACTCTCACATTCACATTGCCCATTTGCACACCAACCACGACCTCACGAGCGTCGCTGATATAATAGAATCCATGAATACATTAAACAACTATGGAAACATAACACAACAACCTTGTCTAGCTTTTGATCAATATATTTTATTAAAATTCTTAAATAAATGAATTATGAAAAAATTATTATTCTAGTCTAGACTGCCGATGACAGGATGATCTGGATTTGAATCCTAGTCGGGTGTAATTATGGCGCACACGCACGCGCGCGCACACACACACACCAAGTAAATGCGGGTACATTTTCTATAAACTAAACCTTCATTCCTAACTCATTAGCGCAATTGGTACATATGGATATAACCTGAACAGTTATTAAGATGCAAACATGAAAAAAAATTATATTGGTCCAACACACTAAACAGATAACTGGATAATTATTTTCCTCTTATCATAGATTTGCTTAGTACAATCCTGCACTGATCCCGAGTTCAGTAGACTAAACATGTATATTATTATTATTATTAGCATTGTGTCTTACTACCCGTTCGGATTGTACGCACTTACGCTAATGTGTAATGTGGTAGAGTGATTGCGAGATAAAATGCAGGACCTATAGTTTAACGTGGAATCCGAACCACGGTAGAGGCCTGGCACTCCACACATTCACAAGTTGTGATAAGTACAAGTCTTGTCAGAGATAAAGGAAGGATTTGGCAATCAGATAAATCTGTGAAAACATGTATAACATCCTATAATGTACAAGCTTTAAGCCTTGTATCTGCTTAAGTTCACAAGTGACTTCTTAATTGGGCTGGATTGAATTGGTTATGGTAATGATTTAAACTCATTTATTTGGAATTACAACACATTAATTTTCTAGACAAATCCATTTCCTTGACAATACTCTTCTAGAAGTTACAATCACTCGCCCATTTCACTACCAGTTCTTCCAATGCCCATGGTGGCTAACTACATGTTATGGCTAGCTCACACAAGAGGAAGAATAAAGGAGGGAAAGTGATGACATAATAACTCAGGGCCTGCTCGGTTAGGGATGGATGGAAGGTTGGGGTGAGAAAAAGGTAGAAAGAAATGGGGATGAGAGAGAAGGGAAAAGAGAAGGAGGAAGATAAATTATTGGCTTTATTTGACAAGGGACTTTTGTTCAAATTTATTAAAGACAGATTTATTCGTGTGGTGTGAAAGCAGGCAAGGTAAAAATGATTTACAACTCAGTGTGGGAGGTCTAAGGTGCTAACCCAAATCAAAGGCAATAGAGAAATCAAGTTTAAGCCAAGTAGGCTTAGGCTTGGAAAGAAAAATGTTGAGGGGCGGAATAATTTTCAGCGCCATCATAAAAGTGTTCTACCAATTTTCAAATATCATACTTGTTTTGGATTGGCCTCGATTGACTAACACAATCTGATTTTGTGAGTATGCAGCTGTTTGGCACAAGTCTTGTTACCCTTTTGAGACTATTCTGTTACCTATTTAACTTAAAAACACGAAGAAGATAAAGAGACACCTAGTTATTTCATCAGCAGTGAGTGATTGGGTAAATTTTAGAGTTAGTGAAACATATAGTATAATGGTCTGGTTTCTAGCAAGCCTTTTGCCTTATGTTCCCTCACACTTGCTGCTCGGCTCCAAGGATGACGAAGAATTAGCTCAAAGCCTTTTCAATGATGCTTAGAATAGCCATCTAGTATTTAGTTGAGCTTAGAACAGAAAGCTATGCTATATCAATCATTTAATAATAAAATCAGTGACATAAGATTTTCAGTAACCTTTAGCTTCTAAATTATATAGAAAAAATGTTAATAACCTCTATTACATTGCCTCAGACAACACAAGATGAAAATGGGCTGCATTTATACTATATATCAACGGAATTTCTTTAGACGTCTCACTATTCTCAAACATTCACAGCTTGTGCAGGTCAGGCACTGCACTCAATTCCAGGAAGGGTTGTAGGAGGCAAAATGCTTTGGGACCAGGGGTGGCAAAAACCTAAATAAGCCACTGGCTAGAGGTACACTTCGTTTTCTCTTAAAGGTTAAAAAAAGCCTATGGTGCAACCTCTAAGATTGGGTTTGTGATAAAGCATTGTGGATGCTCCAACCATCCAGTGTACGTCCCCCACCTCCCCAAACTGTATTCTTCCGATACACGGCCTTTTCGCCTGGTGCCAGTGTGGCTAAATTTAGTGTGTGGTAGCCCTGATCACACGAGCTATTGAAGCTTGTCTACTAGGTCTGACGTCATTTCAAGGGTATCAGGAGTTCAGCGAAGACTTCTCTCTAGAGTGACTTGTGGGAGACCTCAGTCTTTAAGGAACAAAGAGAGAGCAGGGTTCTGGTCACGCGGCAGCGAGTGGTTCAACGCCCTTGTGTTGTATGCTCGAAAGGGGTCACTGTGTGGACTGTCCTTGAATTAGGCTAGAGCCTCGTTTACTGACCTTAGAGACACAAGAGCCACTGCTAACAAGAAGATCTGTGCTTGAGGCACATAATTTGGCTGAGACCAGAAACAAACATTGTTACAATGGTCCTGATTGAATTGCCCATTTTTCACTATGGAAATCTGACTTTTAAGTGAGGTGATTGGTTCACCTCCTGGACCTTATTTTGTGAAGATTCAAGGACTTATAAGGGGGCCTTACTACCAAAAAGTCAATCTCAGTGGCAGAACTGGACTGGAATCTTCACTCTTCATGTAAGCATAGGATTTATGGGCATATTCCTTTAATCTTTTGTCGTCGGCTCTTGTAATGTTTACAGATACACTGTGGTCGACTTTGCATCGTAATTGTGCTGCAGGTCTTTCCATTAAATATATATATTTTTTAATGTCCGAAGTTTAGGCTTAAAATATATTTGGAGCTTCCTCTGAAATTAGCTTTTGGTCTTCACTCTTATCGATTCATTATTGTTCAAATTACTTGTGTTTTGAACTTCTCTCTGAAAATGGCTTTTTGTCTTCACTTTTAAATAATGATTTATTACTGTCCACTATGTGTTTGGAGCTTCTCCTTGTGGGTAGGACCCTGTTTTGTTTCACAGCCTGGCTGGTTTCTTTTGAACCCTTTTGGTTGACTTTACTTGCTTTAGTTGAATGTATTTATTCTAAATTTGTCAGTGACATTCTGTAGCTCCTTGTATGACCCAGTTGTTGCATACAATTCAGTGATACTGCTCTTTATGTTTACTTGTTTAATAAATGTGTATATTTATCGTTAAGTATATTTGATTCACTAATAATGTAATATGCTGGTATTCCCTGTTCCCTTTGAAAATTGTAGCCTGCTTGCGGCTAGCATTGTTACTAGTGTGTTTATCCGTAAATTTATAATAATAATAATAATGTAATATGCTGGTATCCCCTGTTCCCTTTGAAAATTGTAGCCTGCTTGCGGCTAGCATTGCTACTAGTGTGTTTATCCGTAAATTTATAATAATAATAATAATAATAATAATAATAATAATGTAATATGCTGGTATCCCCTGTTCCCTTTGAAAATTGTAGCCTGCTTGCGGCTAGCATTGTTACTAGTGTGTTTATCAGTAAATTTATAATAATAATAATAATAATAATAATCATTATTATTATTATTATAATTATATAATAATTATAATAATCATTATTATTATTATTATTATCATTATTATCATTATTATTATTATTATTATTATTATAATAATAATAATTATTATTATTATGATTATTAACATGTACTGTAGGGTGTCCTATCCTACAGTAGACTCCCAACTATCCGCTTTGCGGCTTAACCGCGGAATCGCCAACAGCAGGGAATAAGTTTTTGAAAAATTCTGCGTTGATGGAGAATACAGGGCTATTGATTGTTGTGTTCAGTAAATGTAAATCCCCAGGGAAGAGATAATGGCTAAAGAGGCAAAAGGTTTATGCAAGAGGGACTGCACAATGGACTCATAACCTGATTAATTATCTGGCACAAGAAGACGACACAATCCTATCTGACAAGCTTATTTTACGGAAAATACATAGCAGAATGAGGAAAAAGGAAGCAGTCACAATGAAGCAGAAGACTAATACAAACTTTGTAAGTGATGTGTCCATTTTGATTATACTGTACATTGATTTAAAGTGGGACATTTATTATCTGATGATGTGAAATATAATGATGTGTTCAAAAAAGCAACACAATAGGTAATAATTTGAAATGAATGTGCTACAATCTCTTGTATTACTAAATATTCGGATTATCCGTGGCACTTGTCCCCTCTATTGCCGTGAATAATCGGGAGTTAACTGTATTTGTATATGTTGTAAATTGAAGTTTATTAAAACATTGTAATTTAAAAAAAAAGCAATAAAACATAGTTCCTAATATTGAAAACTTTAGTTTACAGTACATGCTGTATACATACCTTCGAAGTAGTAGTTTAGGATGACTCTTGCTCTCCATAACTTTTTCAATGAGCTCAGCGAGCAATGTTTTCAAGATGTCTGTGCAATATTCCATCTTGCTCTGTAGTGTTACCATGATGAGGGATGCAACATTCACTCTGAACAAAATTGAATATAGTTTAGTTTATTAAATCTATAATAAATACAATTTGTGATTTCAAAAAATTTATCTATATATATATATCTCTATATATATCTATCTATATATATATCTCTATATATATCTATCTATATATATATATATCTATATATATATATCTCTATATATCTATATATATATATCTATATATATATATCTCTATATATCTATATATATATATATCTATATATATATCTATATATCATTTAACTTGTAGGAGAGTGATAACCCTTAGATACTCCCCCATTGATAAGTTTATACCAGTAAAATAATATTTTTTATACATCCAAACATAAAGTCACTATTATTTTAGAAGACTTCGGGACCCCTTGTGCTAGAACGATTGCTCAGAATGTAAAAAGCCAGAGCTTTCTTTGTTAATTTTTTTCCTGCCTCAAATTTGCACATGTATGCACAAACACATACAATCATATTAACATTTTTCTATAAAATCTGTTGCCTAATCCTTTATCCAAAACTTGATTTTCTTTTTAAGAGTCAATAAAGTAAAGCAATTTATTGAATTCCAATCCACAATATTTGGTTGCTATTTTATATTATCCAACTATAGACATGTTTGAGTGCTATAAGGTGTTATGGCATGGCATTCTTGAGAATAATATTAGTTCATGCATCAGACCTAACATATACGGAAAACTTTAACATAGAAGTAGTTATGCAGTCCTGAAAAGGATGTTTATAAAAACTAATGCCTTTCTAAATGTGTCAATATTCCAAAGCGGCTAGCTAGGTATACTAGGAAAGTAGGCCTACATTACACATTCTTATATTAAGATTGAGAAAGACAACTTTTATTGGAAAAAGTACATACCTGTCTCTCATTGAAAAATATCTATTACTTTCTAATGTCCGTATGAACAAAAGAAGAAAAGTCTTATTCATAATTAGTTGTCCAAATAAGCGAAGTCCTTTTTCTTTGCGAAGAAGCTCAGGACGTTCCCACTGAAGGACAGCATGGTCATCCATGTTTGGGAACAAAATCTTCATGGCATATGTACGATATTCCAGGAAAGGAATGCCTCCCAATGTTAGGTCACCAGTCAGGTCAGTCATTTCTGTTTGAAGCTCAGCAAAGGCTAAATAATGAAGACAAAATGTTTAGTCATAACATAATAAAAAGATTTCAGAAAATGATTGTCTTTTTTTCTTTTAAGACACAAATAAATTAATAATGGGATCTATATGGACAGATAATAATTCATGTATTTATATGCCTAGCCATTTGTTTTGAAAGTGTCAGTATAAATAGATTTGGCATTTGGTCAACGAACTAGCTACTGTATAGTGTTTAAAAGCTATACAAGTTTCATCCTATGTCTTTGTGACTATTTATGTCCTTCACTACCACCACTAACGTTATTTAAGGTATTTAAGGTGCACTTTCTGAACCAACTGATTATGTCAGAACACGAGTGTTTCTATGAAAGAGAGCAAAAGAGCTTAGCAATTTTGCCGGGAAAGGTATTTTCACATACAGGGTTCTTTAATATGCCACAGTCCATGGGACTGATGGTTTAACTTCCCCTCCAAAGGAAGTTGTGATTTAGATTTGTACTGTTCAATCAAAATTTGTCGACCCTGACTGGGTTTGAACCCACAAAAATCGGGTCCTGAGGCAAGCACTTTACCCAAAGAGCACCGAGGTCGACCACTAAAGTTACTCGTATACAAGAAGACTCAAAAGTCTAACAAATATTTTTTTTGAAAAAAATTAAATAATTAATTCTATGAATGAATTTCATTGAACCCATGAAATTAGGCCTATATCAAATCAAAACATTATACCCCTGCTTGCTTAGCCCTAATATAAAAACCGAGAGTTGAAGTTAAATGTTTTTAGTTGGTTTGTATTCATATAGTTAAGGTACAGATGCTTATTATTTTTCTAAGAGCCAATGTTTGTAATTCACCCAAGGTCAAAGGTTTTTAACCGGGGGGGTTTGGTAAACAACTAATGGGGGGGTGAAACTATGTGGGAAACATTAAAGAAAAAAGTTGTTAGACTAAAATAAACTATCATCGTTATCAATTCATATTGTGTATGTGTGATTTTCCATATTTTTTTAATAAATAGATATATAAAAATGAAGTCATAATAATAGGACTGTTGATTATATTATTGACCAGTAGCTGTACCAAAAAATCAATTTTTACTATTAAATAATAGATAAAAGTCCGTCTGTGTTTAAATGTTTTAATAATATAAATAACCTCATTTTATACTCAACTAAATATCGTATATTTATTCACTCTTAATATCTATTCACAAGCAACTATTTGTGAGTTTGTATGTTATTGGATATGAGCAGGTAGTACTGATGCACACTGCCATTATTTTTTGTAGTACTGCGTATCTTAATGCTCTGTTTTGATATTCACAAGTTACAATAGCTTGAACATGCAGGATAGAAGATGAATTTTAATTAAATGAACTAGTTTTGCCAAGAGAGAAGATGGAACAACCACAGTGAAAATCAATATGTGGAAAGCCAACTACAATGTACTCAGCCAGTATTAGAACCAAATATAAACATCCTGGGGGAGAGTTGGCCATACCAGACGAACATTTTTGGCACAGAGTCAACCCTACCAGTTCTTTTGTTGAATTTTTTAATCTTTATTTTAGTCATGAAAAAAAGAAAAGAAAAAACTAAACTAAGCATATGTACAAAAACATAAACCAATTTGAAATTAACTAAATTAAATTACTCATAGATTTTGTGTATGTGCCAAATATATCTCAAGAAATATTTTATCCTAAAAGAAATTATTTCAAAATAAAAATGTACTCACACATTACCCTTTAACTGAGTAAGCTAGCTCCACTCAAGCTAAGGCAACAGCCTATTTCATATTTTGCTAAGCAATCAGAAATTAGTCTTTATCTCATTTTTATTTACTATAGATAAATTAGTTCAATTGTAAACTATGAAGAAATTTTAAGATATTAGTCATTTTATGTACAACTTTAAAATTTGATTTTCAACAATTACTACCTTCTTTACACTCTGCTGCAACTCGAAGTTCTAAAATATCCATTTGTTCTTGCATATTCTTTAGAACACGATTACTCTCTGTGGACTTGCGTCGATAAGCAATCAGAAATGCAGCAAAGACAATAACTAATAACACAATTACTCCAATTATGCTGTACAGTGCAGGTTTGGAAAGTGCACCATTAAGTCCTGCTGGTGATGCATAGCTTAATTTTCCAATTACATAACGAAGAGTTCCACCAACAATAACCTGCAAGTAAAATAAATGATTAGCAATAGTTTCACTAAACAATATTACTTTCCAACAAAGAAGCATTATACTATAGTGCTCATTGTGTGAATTTATCTACAAGGCAAGATATATAATAAAATTGGAATTATAAATGACATTTTTTAATGATGTAGAAAATGTTATGCCCAAATTTTGAGTGAACAAATTTTACAAAATTTAAACAAAGAGGAATAAGCTAAAAATATATACATTCAATTTTCAAATCAATAAAAAAAAATTGAAAATAGCTTGTGAGATAACATATTTAATCAATAACCAACTTTGTTCTAGTAAAACAGTTAGATTTATAATTTTTATTCTGTTAGAGCATTGTACCTCAGTTTAGTCTAAAAGGTAAGTCTTACATTTGTGAACTACATTATGGCCCTCTCTTATAAGCTATGTCATGGTGTAACCAGGCAAGGTAAGCTTGCTACTGTTCAGGGTAAATGAAGGGTACATAAACATATGCACTTTCATTGAGAAATAATTTGATGAAATTTATAAGGGACCATGTTAGGAGCATTGATCTTATATTTGAATTTTACTATTCTACCTTTTTGTAGCTAAATTAATTTATCAAGAAATTATTAAAAATGGTTAAAATAAGACAACTAGGATAGGTAATATTTAAACAACAATAGCTCTTTGATCTAATTGGAGTATTATATTATTCCTTTGGCTACTGGACTAAATCACAGAGAAAAAAATGAAATTAGATTTATCAGAGTCTAAATTACAAGATGAATCGATTTGAAAGCCAGATCAATACCAGAGATTCAGTGCAGAGCTACTTTGCCAACGTAGGCACAAAGTTTTTTTACCTCCTTGCCCATGATATTATTAATTATAAGACATTTTCTTGGATAATAAAGTTTCATAGATTTTAGTGGGCAGGACTTTCAGTGTGAATGGAATAATTTAGAACCATGTCCAGGGTGTTAACTCATCTGGCATACCCTACGGGAAGAGACCAATGGGAAGACCTAGACGCAGATGGGAGGATAACCTTAGAATGAACCTGAAAGAAAGAGGGTGTAATGTGGTGGACTAGAAAGAAATAGTTCAAGATAGGGACAGGGTGTAATGAGGTGGACTGGATAGAACTAGCTCAAGCTAGGGATTGGTGGCATACTTGAGTGAGCTCCTAATGCCATGAGTAAGAGAGAGCAAGTAAATTAAAGTATTGTGTGTATGCGTTTGCCAGTATAAAGAAGAAAAGGGAGTTAGCTAAGATTTTTTTTTTCATCACGTCCTAGTACTTATTTGGGTTTTACACATCATACATTAGAATAGTGAAATATGGTTGAAGAAGGTAGTATTTTAGAGAAAATGTAACCACATTTTCATAAAGGGTGAGTCTGAAACCATTTAGGGAAAACCACTCTTAGTACAACCGACCAGGATTCAAACCCCTATCACCGGCAATCCAGTCTAACATAAGAGTGACCGATATGTTAGACTGTGTGACTACCGGTACGGGTGTAACAGCAATTACTGATTGTTTTACAGTATCTATCAGTATTATTGCTTGTTGGTGTGTATTTTCAAAATGTTATTCTGGATATAGTTACAAATTGAAGCTAATTTAACTGTGTTTGTCAAAATGACATAAAAATTTTTATTTTGAGATGGAGCATATAACATATTGTAACACCCTCAACTTAGTGTTGTATGCCGTATACTAACAACTTGAGCTCTATAACGTGGTTGTGGTCACTGTGAGCCAAAAGCTTGAGTTTGTTACAAGGTGAATGTAATCTTACTATATAGTAACAAACCTTTCTTTAATTATAAGTAATAATAATTATGCAAGTCTGTCCCAGCTAAATGTGGGGACTGGCTGATATAAGTTGTACATCCTCTGCAACCGTAATTATGTATATCTAATAGAAATGGGTCGAATCCCCTCTTTTACCAATCTGAAAATTCATTTTACAAGAACATCCCAAAACTTGAATCCAAATATTAAACAACATGGTAATACTAATTACTAAATTAATTATTAAGTTGAGAAAGAAGATATAAAGTAGAAATACGTGGGCTATTCGGATTTAAACCTCCGGTGGGCTGTTGAGAATACAATCAACGGAAAAAAACTATTTTAATTTAAACCAAAAATACCTACAGGACACGGCTAGTTTTCTAGATAATCATCCCATGAATTGAGACATTTATTGTATCAGGTTACGAGTTTTTGTATCCCTGTGTCAAAGAAAGTTGACGCCTGGAAGCTCAGCCATGATTGGACACCATCCTTCACCAACTCATTATTATTATTGAAGCACTCAGCCCAACCAAATTTTAATATGGGTAAAGAGGTGATAGTCAGTCACTTGATGTCAGGTCCGGGCTACATGGAGGGTGATTGAACACCTCCTAACCAAAGTGGTCCAGCAATGCTTGTGTGCATGCAGCTGTGTGGGGCCGCGTGTCTTTAAAGAGCACAACGCCTGACGTCAGCATACCTTGCCTCTTGTTCCAAATTGCCCTGCGCAAACTTCCTACTGGTTCACAGTACCTTTCTGCCATTATTGTGGTACCTGGTTCCAAGAAGTCAGTCAAAGCATTCCTTCTATAAACTAGAAAACGGTTGTCATCAGATTATTTTTTGAAATTTTTGGGTTTGTTTGGTGAATTTGTGTGCATCCACTGTTTTGAATGAGCTTTGCTTTTGACATTCACAAAATAAACCCACGTTTCATCACCCGTAACAATATGGTCAAGAAATTCATCCCCATCTTTGCCGTATCGCTGCAAGTATGTCAAAGCTGATCTCATTCTCTGCATATTGTTCACATTAGTAGCATTTTTGGAACTCATCTTGCACAAAACTTGTGGTAGCCTAGCCTACCAGTAATGATCTCGTACAAAACTGTTAGAGAAATATGGTGAAAAATCACATGAAAGCTTCTAAATTATGAAGCGACGTCTTTCAAGAATTTTTTGGTCAACATTTTGAACAAGTTCATCACTAAGCAGTGATCGCCGACCTTGACCACCTTCATCATGTACATCAATTTGTCCATCTCTAAATTTTACACGCCAATCTCAGACACATCTTTCACTCAAAGTATGGATCGTACACTATACTAATTTATGTTGAATTTCAGCAGCAGTTTTACCCTCAGCGTGAACAAAACGAATGACAACGAAAATGTCACAGCTGGCAGGAGCATCAATTGCAAAACACATGTTTACTCGTTCATAAGACAAAACTAATAAAATTATTATTATTAGCACCATGTCTTACTACCCGTTCGGGTTATACGCACTTACGCTAATGTGCAATGGTAGGGTGATTGTGAGATGAAATGGAGGACCTACAGTTTAACGTGGAATCCGAACCACGGTGGAGGCCTGGCATTCCACACATTCACAAGTTGTGATTAATACACGTCTTGTCAGAGGTGAAGGAAGGGTTTGGCAATCAGATAAATCTGTGCCGGGACCGAGGATTGAACCCCGGACCCTCAGCACAGAAGTCTGACACCTTACCCCTAGACCACCAGGTCACCCAAAAACTAATAAAAGATGGCCGAACACGTGGCATGAGGAGAGACAACGCATCACATGATGTAATTGCGCATGTGAAAGCTCTCTATTCTGCTTTCATTGCAAGCTACGTTCAAACGGAGGTTGAAATACAAATAGTCCTCATAATAACTTAATCATAATCTTCATCATCATCTGTTTCCAGCGTGCAGTTTAGTAAAATGCCCCCATTCTTCCTCCTTTAATAGCTTCCATTCTTATCCTCTCACTTGCACACTTTCTGTTATCTGCTCCTCTAATCTATTTTTTGGCTTTTTTTACTGTCTTTTTACTACACACTTCATTTCCATATTTTTTTAGCGTCCTTTTTTTCTCCATCTGCATTACAAGCCTATACCATCTCAGTCTTGCTTTCTCTACTATCTTATGGTCTCAAGAGTTAAATCAATAGGTTAGGTTCTGGTTTTTAAGTTTGTCTCATAATTATATTGAGCTTAGCCACCAATAAGCAATAAAACAACTCACAAATAAATTCCAATCCAAAATGGGATTTATTTTTTTATATTGAATACAATATTTTCTTGACTCCTTGAAAATCCGAAAGATTAGAGGTATGTGATGATTCAAAGGTTCCATACCTAGTATAGATTAAAAAAAAATGCTAGAAGCTTTGCCCAAGGTGCAGGGCTATATTTTAAATTCATTTTTATCTATAGTTTCATATTTATTTTTTTCCTAAAAATAAATTTAATAATGTTATTTCAGGTTTTTCTAATTATTTTTCTTTATCTAGTAAATAGCTTCAGAGATATAAAAGATTATTCCTCTTTATTAAAATTAACATTTATGTTTGAAACTATGGATAAACAGTCAACAAAGGTTCTATTTATTGAAATGTAACAGAAAATTTTAATAGTGTCTGTTGATAGGCTGTTGTCAGGACAAGCAAGGCTTGATGAGACTTTATAGGAAGCAATAATTTACTAGTAAAGTATATCATTTTCCCTCTAGACCCAATGCACAAACATTTGTCCAATACCTTACTATGTTTGTTATTTTTCAAATGGCTGGTTGAAATTACAATTTGTCAAGCTTAGCTTATCTGGGCAAAAACCTATAAGTCGCCACTGGTAAATATAAATGTTAAAATAGGTTCCCCAATTCGTACCACTACTTGTGGAAGCTCTTGAGGGTTCACATGTCCATCTTCATCAAGCGCAGGTGGTTGAGTGGTAGGTGGTCGGCATGTCAACTGTTGACGGGACAGTGATGTTACATTACAGAAACTGTTCCCTATTTGCACCACCACATCAGATTCTTGGCAAGCACGGTCCAGGTGCTGTCCCTGAAACAATGCATTCAACCCATTACATTCTATTTTTTAATTCTCGATCAACATACATCTATAAACTAGAATATTAATTCAATAGTACATTTTCCTCCTTACTCTTATGAATCACTTAACATGTCATTACTACGTAAAGATCACCTTCTGAAAGTATCATAATACATTTTTATTTTAATAAAAATTCAAGTAACAAACCAAAAAAGAGTTTTAAAATAAAATTTGAATATTTTGACCACATTTTAATAAAATTTCCAATGAGCTATTTTGCCCAAAGTAAGAACTGTTGTAAATAATCAAACATGTATAATTTTTCCTCAAGATAGTATTTAATGAAATCTATTTTCACTTACATTGATAGTCAAGTAATCACTCTTGTAGTATTTTACTTCTTCATCGAATTTATCATATATAGGATTTGGATAGAGCAGAAATGGGTTATGATCCATTGACAAGTTTTGTACCCCTGTCACATTGTCCATCAAGAACCCATATTCTAGTTTCATAGGATTTTCTGCATCTGGCTCTTTATCAAATTCTATTGTTGGAGAAGAACAAGCCATGTTGGAGTTGCTGAGGACCACACAGGTCTGAAAATAACAAACAAATAAATTTGAAGACATTATTGGTCAACATTATAAATAAAGAAACAATAAGAAGGTAATACTAATTCATTTAATTTAGCTACTTAAGAAACAAAACTAGTTCACTATATATACACATGATCAGTGTATCCACTAGTTTGAAGCAAGTGAACCATTTATTTGGTAATGTTGACAGAACTTAAAAAAAGTAAAACAGTGTTGTGTCATAAATAATAATCCTACACCTGAGATTATTTTTTTTTACTCCAAAGTCAGAAAGAAATCAGCCATTTTTAAAAATTCTCCCATTAATTTAGCTTAAATTTATTGTTAGTTTATTTCCGCTTTTATTTTCATTTTGTGTGTTTGTGTGTGTGTGTTTGTGTGTGTGTGTGTGTGTGTGTGTGCGCGCGCGCGCTCGTATTTATATAAAAATTATAATTTTACAAAACTGATAAATGTTTCAACCATAAGATGAATGTGAATAGTGGAGTCTCAGATATTAAAATAGTACATATTTTATTTTCAATAAAACACACAAAATAGTTAATAAGTAGCACTAGTAATATTTTTTTTAGTGTGATCTTGACTTTTGATGCACATGTTTGCCAAAACTCAGTCGCAGAGCAAAACAAGTCTTGTGACAAACACTGGAGCTAGACCAATCACCAATCACAAGATTTCTGTGCTATTGATTTAGCCCGTGTGGCTAGAGTTGCAATAGTTTTTTCTTTGCCTATACTGCGTGGAAATATCTGTTTGGGAAACCCAATTAGATTTCAAAACCATATGTTTATAGATGTATTGAGTTCTGTATCGACACAAAGCTACAATTTTTACATCTCTGCAACCACGTGAAGTGACGCACCACTCAAGAAAATGTTAATATCCAGTTTAAGTGAACATGTTAATTAAGCTTTAGAATCTTGAATAAACATAACTACATAAACATACATCTCTACTCCTGAGTTATTTAGGTTCCTATCCATGTCCAAAACTTATTTAGTTCTATATTATCCCTTACACATGTGTAATAAACCTAATAATGACAATGTGAACACTTTAAAACCTTTTTTAATAATCGGGTTAGAAGAAATACATTTATATAGAACATTTAAAATAATGAGATTAGCAGCTTAATCTAGTAGAAAATGGATGAGGGTTAAGGAACTATTCTCCATTTAACGAAGAAGATTGAGAGTTAGTTAGTTAGTCAGAAAACCATATTGATTGCACCCAGTCATGATAAAACTCAGGCTTTATAGATGAGAGTTATTTCAACTATTCAGGTGACCAACACTGTATCAATAGGTTAGATACCAGCTTCGGTGGCCGCATGGTCTAAGGCATCACACTTGCAATAGACTAGACTGCCAACAGCAACGAGATCAGGGTTTGAATATTGGTCGAGTGTAATGAGGGTGGTTTTTGATTTTAAAAAAATCCATTCTCCATCCATGCAAATGTGGGTACACTTCCTCTAAATTCAACCTTTATCCTTAACTCATTAGTATAATTAATACATATGCATATAAGCTGAAATATACCCTAGAACCCGTATCCAGGCCCACATTTAAAAGTATATATTTTTTAACTAGAAAATAAACATCATTATTAAATGAGTTTTAGTACATACACTGCTAAACTGCTTGTCCTTGTAATAAACGTACATCCGAGGGTTCTGAATGTAGGCCAAGTTTTTGCCAGATACTGATATACGTATTCCACCCGCTGGAATTCCTTTTGGAATCTTCACCTACAAAATTATAAAACAATATAACAAATTAATAATCAACTTTCATCTCTAAGCATTACATAATGTCATTTTGCTTATTATAAATACTGGGATTTTTTAAAAAAACATCAGAGTTCATCTAGTATAAATTAATTGATAGAAACAATCCTATGAGGCTGAGTTTTTGAATGTGAACTCCTCTTATCAAGTGAAATAGATTGTTTCACAAATATCTGCTTAAAGCTTTAGATCCCATATTATAAAAAATAGATGCCAATTTGATAAAAAAAATGCTTTAAACTAAACAGTAGGTGAAGTGAAAAATGTAATTAATAGACACCTGGATTTGTGGTAAATTAAGTTAATGAATTTTGCTAAATAGAACTGTGTATTTCGGCATTAAAAATCGATAAATAAAATGCTTTTTTCAGCTAAAATGGTATAAAAAATCAACAAACTTAGGGGGTATAAGGGTGGAAACATTACAGCTAAATTTCTCAATCTTAAATTTAAATATTTGCATTTGGTCACAATATGACTCATAAAAACCAGATAAACATACATATTACTTCTTAACCAATTTTTTTTATCCATTACTGATTCCAGCCTATGGCCTGGGTTAGTTTTTTATTTAAGTCATATATTTTCCACTACCGGCTTGCTAGGCCTGCCGTTGCTTCATATAACTTATAATATAACTTACAACTAAAAAAGGTACAATATCCAGTCCCGGCCGTTAATTAATCACTGTGAAAGGGTAAACCCACATTTCACTAATGATTCTTTTTTTCTGGTAATTTAAGACAAAAAAAAAGAACGATTATGTCTGCTACTTAATAAACACACATTTAGTTTTTATATTGTTAATTTTCATCAAAATCAAACTAATTGACCATTATTCAAATATAAAATTCAAAGTAGTCAATTTTGTGAAAAGATCCAATTTAGTTTATTAGGCTTATGTAAACTAAATTAAAAATCTTTATATTGAACTTTAAAAATATTTTGATATTAATTTTAATGTGCTAGTAAGTTTGTACAAACACATCTCCTGATATTTTGTTGTTTCTAGTAATCAATTAAAAAAGTTTGGTATAACATTTAACTGAATGCCACCAAATATGTGTTTGAAATTACAATTTGCCATTGTGTTAAATTTGCTGTTAATATTAAACAATTATTGTCAATTTCCCCTGTATTACAAGATAAGTCGATTAAAAATTATCAATCCAAATAAAATATTTATGTTTATAAAGTATATTTTAGATACATGTTTGTTAATGACAAATAGTATATACAGGAGGAAGTTTTCTGAAACCAATGCTCCACACTTACTTGTCCTGCTACACCAGATTCGGCAGATTCTATTGTTGGATCCTCGACATATTCAAAAAGGTCCTTGTCAAAGATGCGGTCACCTTTATCAAACTTCATACGTAACTTTCCACTTCTCTGTCGATCTGAAGCACTGGTTTTACATTCAGCTTCTTCTGCACTTGTACTATAGCACACAAACGTATTATAAAGAACAAAATTTATAATTCAATGTATATCTACATTAGTTTAAAGAATGCAGAACTGCACTATACTCAAATAAAATTTTAAGCACACATGACAATTTTTGCAATGTCATCAAAGTGAAAAAAAAAATCCTTCATGTTACTAAATTATAATCTAACATGATAGATACCTGTATTTATTGTTAATGTATTTTTATATATACATTGTATATTATCTTTGTATGTAAATAGAAAAAATATTCTAAACAAATAGTTCATACTATGTTTTAGAAGTACTTAGTTTATTTAAAAGTCACACACTAACCATTATTATTTAATAACTTTTTTTTCCATTTATAAATATTATAACCAGTGTCGAGGAAGAATTTTTATTGCTAGTCTAGTTTCTATTTGTGATAATGTAACATGAATTAATGTGTGCATATGAGATTCATCTAAAATAGGTACTACGCCCTTTTTTTTTTTAACTATTTGCTTTATCTACAATATTTATCTTATGTATGTAACATTTTGCTTTTAAGTCCAGCAACTTATTAAGGTGTAATTTATTTTAAGTTGAGCGGTTTATTAACGTTTAATTTGTTTTAAGTGAAGCCTTAATCCAAAAAGGAATGTTTTGTTTGTATTAGTAGACACAACCAACACATCTTAACTTTGTAAACATTAGGTGTATGGTGTGTAAAATATGTTATGATTATCTTATGAATAATTTAGCGTGTTCAAGCAAAGAACAGTAAGAAATAAATCTAATAAATGGATGGTTTTGTAAGCTGTGTGAAGCTTAAACTTAAATAGTTGTGAATGTTTCCACAAACACCATCTCATTTCAAAAGTAATATTATAGCTCTAATGTTAATTTAAAACTGTTCACAAGATTATAATCAATTAATAATAGAAATTAAAAGAATGAATTACTTTATGTAAAGTATAATTCATATTCTAATTAAAATTACAAATGTGTGTATGAGTTAAGCTATCAGGTCAAGCAAAAAATAAATAAAAATAAACTTTGTTTACTATTAATGTATATTATTTTAAAATGTGATTTTTTTTTGTCATGTGAGAACATAGATAACAAGATTTTAATTTTGAAATGCACTATTATAAATTAGAGTTTGAACACATGTATAACTTTGTACATGGCTGAAATCCAAAAAACACACGTACTTAAATATGTGAAAGAAAGTATATTTCATTCAAACATTGTAATTATCAGGGTTAGTGCTATTAAATTTGTGAGTAAATTAGTTTAAATATTCAATTTTATATAAATAAATCCTTTTTTTTTTTATTAAATACAAATCTATGTTAGATAGTTAAGATGCATGTAATATTTAATGTCTAATTTTATTGCAATATTATGTTTGTGAAAGATAGTTGTTGGATACTAATTCAAAATTTGATTTAGAACACTAAAAATTATATGTATATTTGCAAAGTTTTTTTTAACGTCACATCTTATTACCTGTTTAGGTTATAAGCAAATGTGATAATTACTCTAATGGAGTATAAGAATCAGGAATGAAGAATTTTAGAGGTAATATACTCGCATTTTCATGGAAGGAGAGTGGAAAACCATTTTGGAAAAACCACTCAGTAAACCCGACCAAATTTGAACCTCAATCTTCCAGTCATCAGAAGGCCAGTCCAACACAAGAGTGACCCCTTAGACCATTTTGCCACTGAAGCACAGGTCAAGGTGATTAAAAAAGTAAAATTTATATTCAAATATATTTGCTCTAAAGTATTTTTTAACAATAACTTACCCAATTATCTCGCATGGAATGTCATCAATGAAAGCCTGGATACGGCTACCAGCATTCATATATTTCCCATTTATCTTTATTTTGGTGCCACCAGAACGTGGACCATACTTCGGGCTTATTGCATCTATTACTGGATCGACAAACTCATAATTATGTTTCGACTCTCCCCGAAAATCTTCAACTCTGACAATGACAGGTCCCCGTCTTGGCTCATTTGTTCCAGGTCCATCCACATAACACACAATCAATTTGGTCTTTGTGTAAAGATGTGCATAAGGTTCACATGGAATGCCTGCTACACTCACTCCTCCATAAATGTCATTAAATGTTTTCCCAAGATTAATACCTCTGATGGTAATGTTGGTACCACCCTCCCAAGGACCTAGCTGAGGTTCAAAGGAAATGACCTCTGGATTAGGACATGTCTGGTTTCGATTGAGCCAAACACCAGTTCCCTGATCGCACTGATCTTTCACCTCACAGCGATCCGACACTTGACACCAACCACACCCATATTTTTCTGCTAGTGCCAGACACATTCCGCAATTGTCAGCCATGTCTCGGCATCGGTATATCACAACTGAAAATGCAAAACAATAACATATTAATTAAAATTCAAACAAAAAATTTGATGTACATCTATATTAATAGCCTATACTATTAAAACTTTCTAAATATTTAAGGGTATTTACGAAAATAAAGTTTTAAAGTTTATTTTAGGAGAACTTTTCATGTGATCCTGGTATTTATTACAAACTCAATACTACACTTGTTATATATATCTACCCATTTTCTATTCCATTTCACTAAAAATTATTATCTTGGCATTTGCTTAAACATTCTCAAATAAATTGAATCAAAGATTTTTCTCAATCCATCTCATAATGATTTGTAGAGACTTTTGTATCCAGAGCTAACTAGCAGAAAAATATAGCAATACAAATTTTCCCCAACCCTAAATTAGTATCAATCAGTTTTAAGTTGTTCACTTGTAAAGTGTGAAGTTTTGATCACTTACCATGAATATTGTCTGGGTTGTCCAGAGGTTTGGAGCCACCCCAAATTACAGCAAATGTGGCAGTTATGTTGGGGGCCCTGGATGTGTAGGTAAACTCCATTTGGTCACAATAAATAGTGTCACCAAGAAGTTGAGCGTTTACACTAGTCACACGCCCTTCAATATTGAACTGGCAAACAAAACGAGTCTGCACAATGAATTGCTGCAATACAGAGAAAAAAAAATTAGTTTTAAACTAATTATTAAAAATAAAATAAAATGTATCTCTCTAAATGCAAAGCACATTTTGTCATACTCAACATTCTTTTTAACTTCCCTCAGTAGTAATTTTATTGGTTGTTTTGTAAGGGTGTGAAAAGTGGTCTCTTATCTTACAAGATGAAAACAAATTTGGGGTGTTTGAAAACAAGGTGCTTAAAGGAAGATATTTGGTCCAAAAATGGATGAGGCTACTGGGGCCTGGAGGGGTGGAGTAGGATACATAATGATGAGTTACATAACCTGTATTCATCCCAAGACATAGTTAGGATAATCAAGTCTTGTAGATTATGGTAAGCAAGACAAGCAGCGTGAATCTAAGAATCTATAACCATGTTCCGAGTACTGATTAGCAAACCCAGTGAGAAGAGACTAATGGGAAGATATAGATACAGATTACAAGATAACATTAGAATGGACCTGAAAGAGATAAGGTGTAATGAGGTGGACTGGATAGATCTCGCTCAATAGAGGGATAAGTGGCATACTTTAGTAAGCGCGACAATGAACTTTTGGGTTTCTAATGCCATAGAGTGAGTTAGTAAGTGGTAAATGAGGGAATTTTATAAATATAGAACATTTTACTTATTTATTTTTTGTGTAAATTTTAGTCTAATAGCGATATTTTACCATTAGTAAAATCTAAAAAAATCAAGCATTAGTTAATTATTTATAGTGTTGGTTGTTTAAAAAATATACTTTTATTTTGTGGATCACCAGGTACAATGATAAAATAATATGCTGCTTTTGGGTGTACTAAAATTTTATACAAAATAATCCCACGGCTGTGGAAATAAATGTGCCAAACCAGAAAGTTATATATTGTTCCGTTAGATTTACTAAATAGATTCAAGTGTGACTTGGTTTAGATTTGGCTTTAATATTTCAATGGTGCTACATGGTAGAGCACTGAATACATTTGAGAAGTTTAGAAATCCTGGATTATTTATAAAGTTGTCTGATATTTTTAAATATTATTTTTACCAAAATGTAGGCAAAAGTTCTTACCAGTTAAAAAGTATAAATTTTAAGCTCAAGTTGTTTTATAAAAAGGTGTAATACCACACTAGATAAATCCCTATAAAATAATCACACATTAGCTTAAAATGTTCAGTTGCGACCCTTTCAAAACTTGACTTTATTTGATAGAGGAAGGCTAAATCTAGGTTTATAACCTTTTACTTTAATTCAAGAAACTTTTTAAATGGTTAGACCTCGATAATTTTCACTTAACTTATATCGAGTTGAAAATGATAATAAATATCAAACGGATTATTCAATAATGTAGTATTTCTAAACGTCTAACGTGTTTCAGTGCTCTACCACGTAGCTTCCTTAAGAATAAGATTTAGCTTAAAATTTACATCAAAAATTTATAGATACTAAATTACATGTGTTTATATAGACACAGAAAAAAAAAATTTTTCATTTATTTTAAATTAGTGACCCGATTAAGCCGGGCCAAGAATATTCATTTTTGGTGGTATACATTTTACATTTAGATTATTGTAGGCTACATTAAATTTAAAGCACAAAATAATAAATATGAATTTTTGGGAAATGTATCAGCATTCATCTGGAAGGAGGATGGAAAGCAAATAGGTCTAAAACAACCCACAATAGTAACCTTTACAACGCTCATGACCTCTTGAGTCAGATTAGAGCACGTCAGTTAACTCTCTGATGCTTATAGTTTATTTAATAATTTTCAGAAAATAAGATTCTTTCTGACTGTTATTTTATAACCAACCTTTATTATCAGAGTACCATAAAAATTGTTAAGTGATTAGCAAATACAAATATAATATGAGAAGTTTTGGTTCAACCTAGATACATACCTAATCACGCCGTTCCCTTATGGGGTAGGCAAGAAACTCTCAAAACACAATAACTCTACTTAATCCATCCTCATTAACTTTCTACCCTTTATATATTTTCTTTGTCACTTGATCCACACTTATCCTCTCAACATACCCAAAACAACCTAAAACACTTCTTTCATATTGACCTATTAGATTTTGTTTATAACCGCACTCCTTGAACACCAATTCATTACTGACTGTCCATACAACTTTTTTCCACATACATTTCTTAGATATATCATTCCAACAGCATTCACCCTGCTCTTGTGTTTCTCCTGACAAACCCACACTTCACATCCATAAAACACTGATGGCGTCAACACACTTTCATATTCTGCCACCTTTACCTTTTTTGATACTACTTCATTCTTTGCAATAGTCCACATACATCCAACTACTTTCAGAGAGAAATTCACCCATAGATTTATAGGTTTCACCATATATCCTTTGGTTCAATCTACAAGTAATATTCACCCCAATTATGTGAACTTTCACTCTGATGGTTTTCTTAATCCCAGAAGACACCAAAATCTCTGTTGACCCTCCAGTTGTGGCATTGAGAGTGGGGCAAAATGTTGGTCCACTTCTATAACTTGGTCCCATTCGCTACAAAATAAACAGAATATAACATATCTGTTAATTTTTTTATTTCAAATTACTATAAAGAAATAATAAAATATAAAATTGCATTAAAACATTTTTCTTTTTCAGAACTGCAGCCAGTGCACACCACAAAGCTGGCATAGTTAGGGGTGAAAGTAAGCAGGGAAGGTAGGGCGCTAGGGTGGTAGGGGCAATAATTTTACTTGCAAATACACTTTTAAAAAGGCATAAGAAGTAAAATAACAAACATGTAAGCAATGTGCCATGCCTGACTCAAAATAAAAATGCTAGGTCCTTGATTTTTTAAAAGTGTCTAGGTTAAGATTTTTATTAAGAATATATAAATAAAAATGTCATCTTAGTAGGCAAAGTGAATGAAAAGGAAGTACATGGTCAAATTCCACCAGCCCCTCCTCCCAATGGTAAAAAATGTAAGGGCATCATTTTACTTACAAAAGGCTCTCAACTTATTTATCTTATTATAAACAAAAAACGCATTGCCAATTTTTCATTCTAAAACTACATAACCACACAAAAACTCTTTTAATTTTGACCCCTACAAGATTTATAAACACTCACAAATAAATCTGAACTTCAAAAACACACACATAAGTAATATTTTGTTTTTATTTCCATGCTAGAGATACTCACACTGACGCCTGTGACAAGAATATCATTCCGGCAGTTTTCAGCTGTATCATGAGTACAGCGGTGGCCATCCACACACCAATCACAAGGGAACGAGGAAGAGACGCATTGGGTGCAAGAACTGTATGTGTTACAGTCAAAAAATGTGAAGTTAGTCGCCACAAAGTCTGGACCTGAGGTCATTCGCACAGACAGTTTGGCAGTAAAGTGATCTGCAATCAAGGAAGGTTACAAGTTTGTTGAGCATCTTTTCAATATGTATTTCATTAAAAATTTGTTATGATAAGGACCAAGATTTAAATAAAAGGTTCTTTTTCAATTCTAAACAGATTAGAACCAAGTTAATATATGTAGTCTAGTCACTTAATATTTATGTATTCATAAAAACTCGCTTCGGTGGCCGTATTGTTTAAGGTGACACTTGAGATAGACTTGAAAGCCAACGACAATGAGATTATGGTTCAATCCTGGTTGAGGGTGATTTTTCCAAAATGGTTTCCCATTTTCTCTCCAAGCAAATGTGGCTACACTTCCTCTATATTCAACCTTCCTCATACCTAACCCATTAGCCTAATAGTAATTATATTCCCAACCCCCAGATCGCATGGCCTCAATTAAAGATGCAACACCTTACCGCAACATAGCTATTCCATGGGTCATATCAATGGCTTACAGAGTCCAGTTGTCTGTTAAGGAACTAAAACTTCAATGTCGACCAGATTTAAGGATAACCAAGGAAAGTCACAAATAATCAATTGGTTCGAAGGTTTTCAATCCTTTTCAATTAATTACCTTTGTTTTGTATCATTCTTTAGGTCCAGCTCTATTGTGCACTTTAAATAAGCTAGTGTAAATGAAAGCCAAAGCTTGGGGGATGAATGAGTATGTATTTTTTATATTTCTAATTATTCTATTATGATTGAGATATTGCTCATTTTTGTAATTATACTCATTCTTCCCCAAAGCTTCACCTTATATATTTAATTGTATATCGTTGCTTTCTTCCAAACTAATACTAGTTTGGTTAATAAGCTTTTGTAAATTATTTATCTTAAATTTTATACAAGATATTTAGAATGCTATAAAGTAGTTTTTATCATTAAAACTAGCAAACCTGTCTATGTATCAAAATACCAGGATTAAACCCAGATGAATGCACAGGAAGTAGACAGTAATGGTTTTCTTCCTCATCCTTTGTCCTTTGATTGATAAATTAAGTTGTGAGTAGCTCTAATGAGAAGAGTACATTATACTAAATCAATGATAAATCAACTACCCAGATTGGTGGTCACATGGTCTAACGCATCACTCTCGTGTTAGATTGGATTGTTGGTGCTGAGTAGATCAGAGTTAAAATCCCGGTTGGGTGTACTGGAGGGATTTTTTCCTAAATATTTTCCCACTCTCCCTTCACACAAATTCTGGTACTTTTCCTAAAATTCTACCCTCCTCATCCATTAGTGTAATTAATGTGTACAGGAATTGATATTGTGACTCGATAAAAAAATCTACTGAAACTATAAAGTGAATAGGAAATCAATTAAAACAAGGCTCATTATATCTATTATTATTATTAGTAGTAGTAGTACCGTGTCTTACTACCCGTTCGGGTTACACGCACTTACGCTAATGTGTAATGGTAGGGTGATTGTGAGATGAAATGGAGGACCTACAGTTTAACGTGGGATCCGAACCACGGTGGAGGCCTGGCATTCCTCACATTCACAAGTTGTTATTAATACACGTCTTGTTAGAGATGAAAGAAGGGTTCTCTCGCCATATCAACTAGATTGCATTGACAAGACAGAGTTTGAGGTTTGAATCTAAGATGGGTGCAGTGAAGATAGTTTCTCATTACTTTTACACACTAATGTGGGTGCATTTCTTCTATACCACCATTAATCCTTATTCATTAGAATATGTTATTAATAAATCTGTGTTGACCATACTAGTAAGAAAATAAAAAACAAGAGTTCCAATGCAATGTTTTAACTATAAAAGGCAAATAGACATTCTTTCTACCACAAGCAAAATAGTATTATTAAAATAACAAGCTTTCTTTGTTTAAACCATGACAAGCTTTAGATAAAAGTGTTTGATTCACAGGTTTGTTATTTATTATAAACATATTTTTTTCAAAACTGTGCTAAGCCTCAAAATTTTGCATCCAAATCTGAATATTGCCACGATTCATTTGGATTTGAAATTACAAATCTTAATATTTATTATTTATCCATTGGGCCACCTCATTGTTAAACAGATCTTAGTATTTGAAAGATTCAAATTTTATTCAAAATTTTAAATACAAATAGGTCTCAAATTTGAATCATACAAAATCCAAATCTAAAATTTAATTTTTTTATAATTTAACATGATAGCATAAATTGATTATTTTACTTGGCCAGAGAAACCTACAAATATTGTAATATTAGTTATCTATCTCTTATAAAATATTATTTTAATGACCTTAAGTTTTATATTGGACTCAATTTCAAATATTTTATTTGGATTAGTAACATTTTTACCATATAATATACAATTCACACGAGATTTCAAATCATAAAAAAAAGTAAAATTAAGTAAAGTTATCGATCTCTAAAAGCCATTATAATGTTGCAAGGAGATTTTTTTTAATAGCCCATTTTTACATCCATTACTTTTTCCAGCCCGTGGCAATTTTTTATTCAAGCCATATATTTTCCACCATCGGCTTGCTAGGCCTTTTGCAGCTTCATATGCCTCGTAATAATTTATTTTAAGACTAGGACAGGCACAACATCCAGTCCTTGGCCGTTAATTCATCACTGTGAAAGTGTAAACACACATTTCACCAATGATACATTTTTCAACCATGTTGGGAATTGAACCCAGGACTCCTAGCTTATTAGAAAAACATTCAACCGAATAAGCTAAGGTGTTGGATTCTTGAATAGCCCATCAATTTTCCAAAACATATTCATATATTAGTTTGGATCTCAGCAAGAAATTTCAAGCAGGGGGGGAGGGAATTTGTGACAAAGGGTTCATTAAAATCGAGGTCTAAGTCACTAGTAGCTCAGTTGTGTGTGCTTTAATGTGATTAATGCCATGTACAAAGTTTAACATATTTTTGATAGCTCTAAGTGAATTCCTACACAAGTTATGGTGGTTGTGATAGGAAATTGCTTCAAAAAGCCAACACTCTCAGTCTCAAATGTTCATAAGATACTTTATCTTAACTAATGAGTGAAGAATGAGCCCAAGTACAAAGCTATCCTGAACAGTCCAGTGGTAGAACAGGGTGGCTACAAACCTTTTACTATAAAATTTTCTGACTTTTAAAGGTTTTCCATAGAGCATTTAAAAAAAATCCAGGCCTGGTCTTTTTACAGTTTTTCTTGGTGGATGGGAATTTTTTCGTTTATTACATTGATAACCATATTTTTGAAAAATCCTAAGCTACCAAACATTAACAGTCTTATAAGTTTTTGTTTTACTAGTATTTAGTTAGGTATTATTTGTGTCCCTGTGTAAATGTGTTAAGAAACAATCCCTGTTCAACCATTTCATTTTAGAATAACATATTTAAGATAGTATAACCCGAACGGGTGGTAAGATGCAGTGCTAAAAATAACTAATCTTGGCAATGCATTTTATTAACATTCAAGAAACAAACTCGATATTTTAATGTTTAGCTGCAGAATCAGTCAAATATTTAGATTCCCTGACTTTTACTTATTTTAAATCAAATTCTCTGGCATTTCCCTGTTTTCCCTGACTTTTCCAGGTTCTCCCTGTCTCTGGCCACCATAGAGAACAGTAGAGCGCTAAAGCCAAACATCTTGGGTTCAGTCTTCGTGTCCAAAGGATATTTTTCACCCAATTTTAAAATAAACTCAAATGTTGGTTTAGGAAGGGTACTCACGTTGTCCTGGTGGTATAGAGGGAAGTTGGTCTGTACGTGGAGTTGTGCAGTTCACTCCATATGACTTCCGGGTGGCGTTGGTAATGAGCGTCTTGTCCAGGGCAGTGAAGGCACAGAGAAACTGGCCAGACAAGGTTGGCAGGTTGTCAATGACAAGGTCCAGCTGCAAACAAACAGTTCTTGGTCATTGCTACCCTCTAGTAGTTAAACTGCACCTGCTCTTCAACCTACTCTCGGCTCCAGCCAACCAGCTAGGGCTGCGTGTCGGCTCCAGCCAACCAGCTAGGGCTGCGTGTCGGCTCCAGCCAACCAGCTAGGGCTGCGTGTCGGCTCCAGCCAACCAGCTGGGGGAGCGTGTCGGCTCTAGCCAACCAGCTGGGGGAGTGTGTCGGCTCTAGCCAACCAGCTGTGGGAGTGTGTCGGCTCTAGCCAACCAGCTAGGGGAGTGTGTCGGCTCTAGCCAACCAGCTAGGGGAGTGTGTCAGCTCCAGTCAACCAGTACCAATAGCTTTAGTTTATTTCCTATACCATATCTAAATAACCATCAGAGCTACCCGTATTTAATTATTCCAGCGGTGGTAGAGAGGAGAAAGGTACAATTTAGAGAGAATGTACTCGTATATGTGCTATAGAAGAGTGGTAAGCCATTTATAAAAAAAAACTCCCATCTTTGTAAGCCCTCACAGCTCTGACCTCCCCATCACCTGAAACCAGACTATAAGAGCTTAGTTTAGTCCGCATACCCTCGCTCCCCCCTAACTACCCCAAGCCAGTAGACTATAAGCTCTAGTAATACAATTAGGGTAGTCTCAATTATAATAAGATTCTGGTAGGAAGGTCAGTATCTGACATCTACCAAAATTAACTTACCCACTTTGATATATTCAAACGGCCAGTCATGTTATGTTCACATATTCATATTCATTATGCCATCTGCAGATGTCACTTTTGATAGATGTTAGACCTATCAATACCAATAAAATAACACTAAGAAAAAAGAAAATTTTGACCATTTATTTTTTTTATTTTTCTAGAATGCTTTTTTTTAACTAGACTGTAAAAATATGTTCATGTATTCATACACCAAGTGATAAGAACTGCAGCTGTCACTTCTGTAAGACAGTATTAACACCTATCAAATAATATTAATAATATATTAGAAATATTATCAATGTTGACAGCGAATAAATAAGTTTGCTATCTAAACCAGAATCATACAATTAAAGTAGCCTACGGTTACATGGTTTCTGGATCGATTCTCATATAAGACAGAAAATAAATCCAATCCCCACATTTTTTAGTAGGTGGTAGATTAAATGTCTTGGATCTGGTTGTTGTGTTTGTTCAAGAAGTTTAGTTAGGATATGTGTAAATAAAGCGAGACTTTATTTCCAGAACTGATAAAGGTTGGTGCAAAGTTTTTTTGCAATACTTTCGTTGAAGTTAGGAAATGTTTGCGGAAACTTCTTGCTCTAGTGAAGACCTAAAAAAAATTGTATAACTTTTCGAAAAATGTAGAGAAAATCAAGTTTTCTCCGAAACCTTCTAAGTGAATAAAACAATCACCTAGGAACACAATTCCAAAATACACAGTGGGAAGGCAGACACACCTACAGTGCACATCCGACTATGTTTGGTGGCAACACTGTAGCCTTATCAATTCTACCCGAACCTGATTCAGTGGCCGCATGGTCTAAAGCGTTACGATAGCAATATACTAGACTGCTAAAGATGGGGGGGATTGGGGTTCAATCCCAGTCGGATGTATTGGGGATAGTTTTTGCTAAATTGCTTTCCAATTTCCCTCCCCGCAAATTCAGGTACACTTCCTCAACTTCAACCCCCATTATACCTAGCATATCAGTGTAATTAGTGCATAGATATATAACCCGAATAGGTAGTAAGACGCGGTGCTAAAAAAAGTTCCAATCTCAGTCGGGTGCACTGAGGGTGGTTTTTCCACTCTCCTTCCATGCAAATTCGAGTACACTTCCTCTTAAAATAGCCTTCCTCATACCTAAAACCATCAGCGTAATTAGTACATAAGCGTCTAACCCGAATGGCTAGTAAGTAAAAGGCGGTGCTAAAAAAAACGTAAATCACAAAAGCGTTAAGGCATTGTGGAACATTAATCCAGTAATTACTGAATGGCGAACTGGGTGGACGCACTCTGTGTGAGAACTGGCGTATTACAGTTGGGCTATATGTACCTGTTATGACCTGCGTTTAAAGGGTGTCGTTAATACCTCACAACAGTTGGGCCACATGTACCTGTTATGACCTGCTTCTAAAGGGTGTCGTTAATCCCTCATTACAGTTTAGCCACGAGTTCCTTCTTGGAAATTGTAAACCAGGTGTACTACTCAGTTCCGGCTGTTGTGATGCTCCATTTAGAATGGTTGTAAATGTTTTATAAAGCTGAGCGAAAAACAACAAATGATGGATAGTCAGACACAATAAAATGTTAAGCTAATCTAACCAAGCTTAGCCTAACCTAACCGAACCCAACCTAAACAAGCGGAAAAGTATTAATCGGGGCCGAATTTATATTTACCCGCTTGTCTATTTTCTGTTATAATCCTACCGGTCAGTGAGAGTGGCTCAATAATTAAGCTATGAACTTTTGGGACAAGGCGTCTGTGGCCCAATTGTTATATATATGCTAGTGATATCCCCTTAGTCCGTGGCACACGTAAAAAAAATTAAAATATATTCGAAGAGAAAATATTTTGGTTCAAACACAAAATAAATATCGAGTAATAAAATTTTTTTCAAACATCGTATCAACTGTTAAAATGATGGATACTCTCTATACCTAGGTTAGTATTTGGTTCATGACTTTATGAAAGTAACCCGCCTCGGTGGCGTAGTTGGCTAACGCGCTAGTCGTGTTGAGCTCAACCACCGAGGACGGGGAGATCAAGGTTCGAATCTTGGTCGGGTGAACTGAGGGTGGTTTTTCCTAAATGGTTTTCCACTCTCCCTCCACACAAATGTGGGTTCACTTCATCTAAATTCAACCTTCCCTATTCCTAATCCATTAGCGTAATTAGTACTTAAGCGTATAAACCGAACGGGTAGTAAGACGCGGTGCTAAATATAATAATAATAATAATTTATGAAAGTATATTCAGTACTATTTTGAACTATAAGTTTGTAGTTCCAGCAGTGAAGTGCCCAGAGAATTATTTTAAGGGTGGAAGAGAGGCATTAATGTATCAAAGCTATTATCCCTGTAACCCGCTTCGGTAGCCAGTTGGTCTAACGCGCTACTTTCATGTTAGACTAGATTGCTGAAGACGGGGAGATTTGGGTTTGATCCCGGTCGGGTGCGCGGAGGGTGGTGTACAGATTATATATATATATACAGATTATATATATATATATAATCTGTATATATATATAGATATATAATCTGTATATATATATAGATATATAATCTGTATATATATATAGATATATAATCTGTATATATATATAGATATATAATCTGTATATATATATAGATATATAATCTGTATATATATATAGATATATAATCTGTATATATATATAGATATATAATCTGTATATATATATAGATATATAATCTGTATATATATATAGATATATAATCTGTATATATATATAGATATATAATCTGTATATATATATAGATATATAATCTGTATATATATATAGATATATAATCTGTATATATATATAGATATATAATCTGTATATATATATAGATATATAATCTGTATATATATATAGATATATAATCTGTATATATATATAGATATATAATCTGTATATATATATAGATATATAATCTGTATATATATATAGATATATAATCTGTATATATATATAGATATATAATCTGTATATATATATA
>CABFWO010003776.1:63679-78969 GCA_902155825.1 Timema genevievae
TAGTTCAGTCGTTTGCGAACTGAAGTTTGTAGTTCAGTCGTTTGCGAACTGAAGTTTGTAGTTCAGTCGTTTGCGAACTACAGTTTATAGTTCAGTCGTTTGCGAACTGAAGTTTGTAGTTCAGTCGTTTGCGAACTGAAGTTTGTAGTTCAGTCGTTTGCGAACTGAAGTTTGTAGTTCAGTCGTTTGCGAACTGAAGTTTGTAGTTAAGTAGTTTGCGAACTAAAGTTTGTAGTTAAGTAGTTTGCGAACTGAAGTTTGTAGTTAAGTAGTTTGCGAACTAAAGTTTGTAGTTCAGTCGTTTGCGAACTAAAGTTTGTAGTTAATTCGTTTGCGAACTAAAGTTTGTAGTTAATTCGTTTGCGAACTACAGTTTATAGTTCAGTCGTTTGCGAACTAAAGTTTGTAGTTCAGTCGTTTGCGAACTAAAGTTTGTAGTTCAGTCGTTTGCGAACTAAAGTTTGTAGTTCAGTCATTTGCGAACTAAAGTTTGTAGTTCAGTCATTTGCGAACTAAAGTTTGTAGTTCAGTCGTTTGCGAACGACAGTTTGTAGCAGGGGAGAGGGGCCAGGCTCCACCAATATTTTTCCTTTTAATTCTATAAAATATTTTGGAAAAAAAAACATGAAAAAAAGTGAAACCCCATTCTCTATACGCAGTGAATTAATAGATTAGTTTTACAGTAATCAAATCAAAATTATTTTCATTCCTCGCCCCAAATGTCACACGAGGACTGTACCAACTACCAACGTCCTAATGATTGAATATAGACGCTAGGCAGGGCCAACTCTTGACATACCCTCTCAGAGAAGCCACACCCAGTGTGAGCTGTCTCTCAAGGTCAATCCCCCTACCATTCCGGTGCGAACTTTACCCTAACTAATGGGGCCAGCCTAAGTGGGCCCACCATACAATAAAAGTGGTCTATAAATTGTGTTTGTTTTTTACTATGTTTTAAGACCCAAGAAGTAAAATTATGCGTGAAAATGATTAATTAAAATGAATAAAGTAAATTCTTTATTAAAAACTTAGTTTTATTAATTAAAACTGCAAGAAAAACTGCAAATCAAACGTTTAGGAGCACATAAGTCTAATGACTTTACATTTATGCAGTAGGATGGCAATAAAAATATAATTTTTTCTAATGCTTTGTTTGGTGAACAATTGTGGTTAACTGTGAATGAAGAAAAACAGAGCTTATTTTGTGTTTATTGTTTATTATTTGGGGGTGTGGGGCTGTGGACAACGGTAGGCTGCAAGGATCTTAAATATCTAAGTAAAATAATTATAAAAGCATGAGGAATAAGGAATTCATTTTGAAAATGCATTTTAGTTTAAATCATTCGAAACAGTAAATATTGCATCACAGATAGATTCCGTGGTCAAAATTTCAGTCCAAAACACAAATGAACAGGTGTAAAAAAAAATTGGCATATGTTAGGCAGATTAATGTAATTCTTAAAATATTCTGGTACTCATGAACTGTCATTAAGAGACAAACGCGCCCAACTTTAGTACAAGTAATGTCATCACCAATTTTTAAACATTAGGAAGACTTAAATGAATTTAATTTAATATGTTAACAAGTGGGGAGAAAACATCATTATCGGTAAGCTTTGACCTGGCCCCACCAAAAATAAAGATCACGCTCCGTCGCTGATTTGTAGATCAGTCGTTTGCTTACTAAAGCTTGTAGTTCAGTAGTTTGCGAGCTACAGCTTGTAGTTCAGTCTTTTGGGAACTACAGTTTATATAATTCAGTCGTCTGAAAGCTACAGCTTTTAGTTCAGTATACAGCTCTGTATATATAGTTCTGTCGTTTGCGAAATACAGCTTGAGGTTCAGCCGTTTGCGAACTAAAGCTTGCGGTTCAGAAGTTTGCGAACTACAGTTTGCGAACTACAGTTTGCGGTTCAGAAGTTTGCGAGCTACAGCTTGAGGTTCAGCCGTTTGCGAACTAAAGCTTGCGGTTCAGAAGTTTGCGAACTACAGTTTGCGGTTCAGAAGTTTGCCAACTAGAGTTTACGGTTCAGAAGTTTGCCAACTAGAGTTTACGGTTCAGAAGTTTGCGAACTACAGTTTGCGGTTCAGAAGTTTGCGAACTACAGTTTGCGGTTCAGAAGTTTGCGAACTACAGTTTGCAGTTCAGAAGTTTGCGAACTACAGTTTGCAGTTCAGAAGTTTGCGAACTACAATTTGTAGTTCAATAGTTTGTGAACTAAAGTTTTTAGTCCAGTTGTTTGAAAACTAAAGCTTGTAGTTCAATCATTTGAGAACTAAAACTTTTTAATCAGTTGTTTGCGAAATACATGACCGCCCATAAAAGTGATATTATATAATTTTATTTAGTGGCGATAGAACCGAGTGTGTGTTTGTGTGTGTGTGTGTGTGGGGGGGGGGGAGGGGGTTTGTAATTAGCAATAAAAAATACATTTAAATGGTTTGACGCTCAAAGCCAAATAAGGGTCTGGAGACCGATCCCCAATTTTGATGCCCCTAAAAGCTATTAACCCGCTTCGGTGGCCGTGTGGTGTAACGCGCTGCTCTCGCAGTGCATTAGATTGCCGATGACGAGGATATCGAGGTTCGAATCTCGATCGGGTGTACTGAGTGTTTATTTTCTAAAATGGTTTTCCACTCTCCCTCCACGCAAATGTAGGTACACTTCCACCAAATATAACCTTCCTAATCCCTAAAGCCATTAGCATATTTACTATATAAACGTATAACCCGAACGATTAGTAAAACGCGATGCTAAAAAACAAATACAAAACTATTAAAGTGGTCTTCCGCCTGGTAAATTTTTGAAAATTAACTTCCTCTACAAACAACTTATGAAGTTTAATGGAAGGCCATCTTTCAACATCATATTCGAAAATATCAGAGGGAAGTAAGGTAAATCTACAGAGGGGTCATTTATTTTAAAGAGGGGCAATGCACCCCTGCTCTACCTAGTTAGTTATTGGGACAATGGTACTTATTACTTGCATCTGTGGGGAAGGGGGGGAAATGTCAAACAAAGAACTCCCTTTCAACCCACACATGCCTGACACAGTAACTCATAAAAAAGTTAGCCCTTTTTTTGTCAATTCATTTTTGTAATGGAGATCGGCCAAAGAATAACGATTTCTTAATGATGCGGCACTTCGTAGTTCGAAATGGCGAACTAGTTCGGCTAGTTCAGTTGGAAGAATCGGTCAACTTGAACTATTCCTTCTCGAAATAAACAGCTCTACAGCCACTCTAGCGTCAGGAAGTGCATTATTTGGGCTAAGAATGTGTGTTGTAGTGATGGCTCGCTCGTAAGCAAGTCATTCAAATTGAACGACTCTTGAACGAGAGCTGTGAACGAACGCATCTCTCTTCTCGAGCGAGTCGTTCACACCGCCATTACACACTACATTAGAAAGAGTCAGGAGTGTCTGTCATTCACGACTCTTCTGTCGTTCTTCGTTACTACGAAAAAATCTAATATAGATGCTTACTACCGTTACTAGATAGCAGCACTGCCTACAATATTAAACTATTTTTCTTAATATCAATAGACATAATTCTGTGAATTAGACACTAAAGGCCATATGCTAAGGTTAATTATTATAAGTAATATGCGTAAGTAATCAAATTAAAGAATCAAACGCAATAGGCTTCGGATAAATTACACATAAATCTTAATTCGTTCATAGGTTGAAAGGGAAGGGACAGATTTGCACGCTCTGAACGGGAATTGTGAGAACTAGTTGGCGCTCTCTCATCAAGTTAGGAAGGTGAAGGGATTGGGAGCGAGCGAGCCATGTGGTGAACGATATGACTCATATGAACGAATCTTGTGAGTGAGCTTATGTGAGCTAAACCCTATGCATGACTTATTTGGTGCTGACTGACAGTTCACAGCTGACAGCTGACGGCTTTGAAAAGCTACCAGACCAAATTATTAATCCCTACGTTGAACCATATGATCTACAAAAAACATGTGTTTAACAGCTGTAACTTCTGACAGTCAAAATTTAGGTATATACCTAAATGTTGAGTGTCAGAAGTCAGCTGTGAGCTGTCAGTCAGCACCAAATAAGTCGTGGAGCTACTGTAGCTCGCGTCGACGAGCTGGTTCGACCCATCACTAGTATTTTGGGACGATCACCCAGATAATATTTATCAGTCTCCCCCTCCTTCCTAATTCCCTGGGGGGTTGGAACCACGGTTCACTCGAACTATTAACCACTCGACCATTGGGACAACAAAGTTTAAAATAGAACTCAAATCGATAGGGGGAAAAAAAGAATAAAAAGAAGAGTTTGTTTCCAACTTTTTGAACATTTGTAACAATTCGTGCAGGCGGAAAATAATGTGAATGGAAAAGTTTAGTTATTAGTCTTCTCTTAAGAGAGAAGCCTAATATTGTACAGGAGAATTTTCAAAGGAAAGTTCTTTTAGAACTGCGTCTTAGTACCCGTTCAGGCTATATGCTATGTACTAATCACGCTAATGGTTTTAGAGACTAGGAAGATTATATTAAACGAAGTATACCCGCATTTGGGTGGAACGAGAGTGGAATACAATTTTAGAAAAAAAACCTCAGTACACCTGACCGATATTCGAACCTAGATCTCCCCGTCATCGTCCGTCTAGTCTACTGCGAGAGTAGCGCGTTGGACCATGCGGCCACTGAAGCGGGTGATAAAATTTTAATTTATTATAATTTATAAGTGTGATTTTATAGGCATTGATAATATCCATCAGAAGTGACAGCTGCAGAAAATATTACTTAACGTGTGAATACATGAAAGAACAGGATGTCCACCAATCATGAGATTACATTTTGATCGTGAATGTAATGAATATGTCATGACATTAGTTTTCAGGTCTTGAACTTTTGTGAGCCAAGTTCATTATGCAGGTAAAAACGGCTAGTTGTTTTTATAGAGCCTACTTTTTTCAAAATTATCTCAAATTTACAATCCCCCCCCTCTGACGGAGTTCAGAAATGAGAAACTCTTACAAATAATAACTAATGNTTCAGAAATGAGAAACTCTTACAAATAATAACTAATGACCTTTTGAATGAACATTTTATTCTGTAGGGTAAATTAGTAATCTTTCTTTTTACCCCCTTTCTGAATATTTATGTGTAGGTCATGAAATAGTTCTAAAATATGGTTTACATAATTCAGTAGACACCACGCAGTAGATCTAGTAGCTTTTCTAGCTGTCAGATACGATTCTTTCTATGAAAATTGGACTGTAGGTTAATATTTGATGTCTATCATAAAACGGATAAAACGGACAGAGCCTTAGGTTCAGTCATTACTCAATCATCATTGGCAGGTATCGAGAGGGGAGGGTTTTGGTGGGAGGGGGCGTAGAGGGGTGTTTGAATCTGGAATATAAGCGAGTTTGTCATCAAATATTCCGCAAAAATAAAGCAATGTAAACTGAACTTAATTCAATATTAAAAACAATATATTTCTGCCTTTTAATTAAAAAAAGGGCTATTTGAGAATAAAAAAACTTGATGTAATCATCTCTAAAGATATAGTATTGTATTATTTTAAAAATAAATCTATTACCTAGCTATCCACATTTACACTAATGGGGTATGGATCCTGAAAATCGAATTTATAGAAAGTGTGTTCGAATTTTCGAGGCGAGAGATTGGGAAAACGTCGAAGAAAACCCACTTCATTACACCCGTCCGGGATTTGATACTATAAACTTCTCGTCTACTGCTAACCTGACGCTTTTGTCCCCTTTTACACCGGTGCAGATAACAATAATGTTGAGTGTTTTGTACCTAAATGGTCAACTATTGGCTGATAAAATAGTCTCGTGTTTAGAAAATACACGATCAGTTCGTTGGTATTATTATTTAAAAATTTAGCGTGGGAAAATTTTCCTTACTAGCCTCTGTTTTCTGCTTTATTTGAATCAACGTCACTCAAAACAAAGCCATCCAGAATATAAACGAGTCTTTCACTAACTTAATTTGTGGTTTTCAGAGAAAAACAAAGTTCAAATTTTGTATTCTAATTAATGTCAGGAAACGCAAACCTTAAATTGAATTACTCTCCTCATTTAATTTCGTATTCCTGTCGAAAATTTTATTAGTGTTAAAGAAAACCTAGAAGCAACGCGCAGTTTGCGAGTAATCGATAGTGGGATAGCGTGGCATCACAAGATGAGGTCAACAATAGCGTGTCGTGACTAGCCAGGGGTGTAACAATAGCGTGTCGTGACTAGCCAGGGGTGTAACAATAGCATGCCATGACTAGCCAGGGGTGTAACAATAGCGCGCCATTACTAGCCAGGGGTGTAACAATAGCGCACCATTACTAGCCTGGGGTGTAACAATAGCGCGCCATGACTAGCCAGGGGTGTAACAATAGCGTGCCATGACTAGCCAGGGGTGTAACAATAGCGTGCCATTACTAGCCAGGGGTGTAACAATAGCGTGCCATTACTAGCCAGGGGTGTAACAATAGCATACCATTACTAACCAGGGGTGTAACAAAAGCATGCCATTACTAGCCATGGGTGTAACAATAGCATGACATTACTAGCCAGGGGTGTAACAGTAGCGTGCCACTACTAGCCAGGGGTGTAACAATAGCATACCATTACTAGCCAGGGGTGTAACAATAGCGTACCATTACTAGCCAGGGGTGTAACAATAGCGTACCATTACTAGCCAGGGGTGTGACAATAGCATGCCATTACTAGCCAGGGGTGTAATAATAGCGTGCCACTACTAGCCAGGGGTGTGACAATAGCGTGTCGTGACTAGCCAGGGGTGTAACAATAGCATACCATTACTAGCCAGGGGTGTAACAATAGCGTGTCGTAACTAGTCAGGGGTGTAACAATAGCGTGTCGTGACTAGTCAGGGGTGTAACAATAGCGTTCCATTACTAGCCAGGGGTGTGACAATAGCGTACCATTACTAGCCAGGGGTGTAACAATAGCGTTCCATTACTAGCCAGGGGTGTGACAATAGCGTGTCGTGACTAGTCAGGGGTGTAGCAATAGAATGCCGTGACTAGCTAGGGGTGTAACGATAGCGTGTGTTAATAACTCACTGAGCCATTGAAAATGAATTAAATTATAAATATATATTTTGGCGTAACTAAAGATCACCTATGCTCGACATAATAGACTTTAATCCCAGTTCCCAAACAATGTTTCCCTGTGCAACTGGTAGGTCAGATCATCAAACTCAACTTTCACCCTAGCGTAGAGTATTTTACTGACCGTACGTGCAGTGGTTCTCTGTAGCTGATTGGGGGTGACTGCTGTGATGGTGGTACAGCGGCCACTCTTGTAGGAGATCCAGTACAAAGGGTCCTTGGCTGCATCACTGCAGTCACTGCGCAGACTACACCTGCAACAAGCGAGCATAACGTTCATAACCTGCTTATAGAAACAACAACTAGATTTGCAGCCAATAATATGGAAATGTTCATTAAAATAAGATATTTTCGCAGACAAATTACTTAGTCTATTTTGGTATTTTTGGTAAGCATTTACTTTGATGTCAGTTTACATTTTCCGTCTCTTTAAGACCAGCGTCTTATTGAATTGTCAGTCACATTTTAGGTCATAATCATTAATAATTATCAGAGCCCGGATTTTGATGGGATGCCATCTTTTTATTGGTTCATCAATGCAATGCTCATATGTAAGCCCTACATAAACTCTGTCGTTGAACACCTGGTTGAAGAAATGTAAATTTTATGGTCATTTTGGAATTTTACGTGATATTTTCTTGGTTTGCGTCCTTTAAGAGTCATTTTTAGTCACTTTTGAATCATTTTAAGTAGGGATGTCTAACTCAATTCTTCGATACCTCTATCTCGAATATTTCTGGAATCTAAATAATCGATAATCGAACTTAATATTACGATTCTCGATAATTCCGATTCCTATTTCTTGATAAAACTACTGACAAATAAGCAAACCGGAAAAATTCAGAATGAGTAGTGATCGTTTATTTCTATACTAGTTTATTTGCTATTAATTGTTATATATTTTGGTTCAATTCACGAACCTTTTAGGTGAAAATACATGTTATTAGTTGGGTTTTTTTTATTATGCTATGAAGTCTTTTTTTGCTATGCTGTGAAGTTTTTTTGATATGCTGTGAAGTTAAATAAATATGTTTGTATATGAGGTTGGAAAAATATTGATGTGGGATTTTTTTTTATTATCTTACTTATTTAGCACCGCGTCTTACTACCCGTTCTGGCTATACGGCTAAGTACTAATTACGCTAATGGATTAGGACTAGGGAAGGTTGAATTTGGAGGAAGTTAACCCACATTTGCGTGGAGGGAGAGTAGAAAACCATTTAGGAAAACCACCCCAGTTCACCCGACTGAGGTTCGAACCTCCTCGGCAGTTTAGTTCATCATGACTAGCGCGTTAGCTAACTACGCCACGGACGCGGGTTATAGGAAATGTTCAAGAATCGAAATCGAGAATAGAAAAATCGAGGATGAACTTAATAATCGGAATCGATAATCAAAATCGAGAAAAAGAAATATCGTGACATCTAACATTTTATGGAATACAGCTGAAAAAGTATATTTTTAAATACTAACAATATTTTATAAATCCATAAATTTTTTTAACCCACAGTTGTGTGAATGATAAGATAATGTAGTCAATGAACTTTGTATTCCCTTTGCTTGTTTGGTTGTAAAAGACACATTCATTATGCCACCGCAACTATTATTATTAGCACCGCGCCTTACTACCCATTAGGGTTGTACGCACTTACGCTAATGTGTAATAGTAGGGTGATTGTGAGATTAAATGGAGGACCTACAGTTTAACGGGGGATCCGAACCACGGTGGAGGCTTGGCATTCCACACATTCACAAGTTATGATTAATACACGTCTTGTCAAAGGTGAAGGAAGGGTTTGACAATCAGATAAATCTGTGCTGGGACTGAGGATTGAACCCCGGACCCCACTGCAACTAAATCGAAGAGGGTTACGATGGAAAGCAGATATTTGTTAGTCAAAATTATATTTAACGGAAAGAAAGACTTTTCAGTGCAAATATGTATTTTAGTCTACATTTGTAAAGCACGTGTTTGATTTGGTCGTGTGCCTTTATTACGACTCTATGTTCATATTTTTTTGGTCAAGTTTTTAAAATTTGAAGGTTTTTTTTTTAGAATTTTTATATCATTTTAGGATGATTTTTAGGTCATCAAAATTCGGGTCCTGATCATAATAGTATGAAATATTGTTTGGAAACGAGGTGGCCAGACTTTCCTTAGGCATCCCACCTGCATTGATCGAATTTATTTACTACTGCCGTTTGATTTATCCCTTACAAACAGTCGGATCACAAGAAATTTCTCACTGATCTAAAGGAAGGCTCAACCAATAAGGGACACTATACAAGCATGTTTTATTTGATTGTAAAAAGTCAAGAATAAAAAAACTATTCCAAAGGTATTACACCAAGACCTAAATATGTATTAACTGGATAGCAGGATGACCCCGTTTATAAATATAACACATTTGCATTCGCTCTGTCCATAATCGAAGCCGGGATCCCCTAGACGCGTTGTCAAACCCCTCTAAGTACTTAGCCACGCGGACAGGCGTCAAAATGTAGTGCATACTAATCCCATCAGGCAGAGCTGAGCCAGCGTTATTCTCGTTGAGCCATGGGGGGCAGACATTCAGTTAATAGATCAAGCTTCCTCTAGCGCCTTGATTAGAGTACAATGGAGAAATTGGGATGTTCCATTGCAAGCAAGATACCCCGGGAGGAATGTTTAAGTCTTGTATTGTTCGTCGGTCAGTCCACGGTGTAATGGACCAAGCTCACGAGTGCAACAAACTCAGTTATAAGGAGCGTACCGAAACATACATACACAAGCTGGGGACACTGGCCAGCTCTTGGAGAGTACTGATACAGAAACAAACTGGGGACACTGGCCAGCTCTTGGAGCGTACTGAGACAAACAAGTTGGGGACACTGGTCAGCTCTTGGGGCTACTGAGACAAACAAGCTGGGGACACTGGTCAGCTCTTGGAGCGTACTGAGGCAGACATAAGCTGGAGACACTGGCCAGCTCTTGGAGCATACTGAGACAGAAACAAACTGGGGACACTGGCCAGCTCTTGGAGCGTACAGTACTGAGACAGAAACCAACTGGGGACACTGGCCAGCTCTTGGAGCTTACTGAGACAGAAACCAACTGGGGACACTGGCCAGCTCTTGGAGCTTACCGAGACAGAAACCAACTGGGGACACTGGCCAGCTCTTGGATCTTACTGAGGCATAAACAAGCTGGGGACACTCGCCAGCTCTTGGAGTGTACTGAGACAAACAATCTGGGGACATTGGCCAGCTCTTGGAGCGTACTGAGGCAGAAACAAACAGGGGACACTGGCCAGCTCTTGGAGCGTACTGAGGCAGACACAAGCTGGGGACACTCGCCAGCTCTTGGAGCGTACTGAGACAAACAAGCTGGGGACATTGGCCAGCTCTTGGAGGGTACTGAGACAGAAACAAACTGGGGACACTGGCCAGCTCTTGGAGCGTACTGAGACAAACAAGTTGGGAACACTGGCCAGATCTTTGAGCGTACTGAGATAAACACAAGCTGGGGACACTGGCCAGTTCTTGGAGCGTGCTGAGACAAACACAAGTTTGACAAAGCCTTAGCTAGAGGAGTGGGAGGGGGGGCTGTTAGGGATTTCAACACCCTCTCCCCCAAAGTCGAAAAAAAAACCCGACTTATTTATGGTTCAAACAAAAAACAACAACATAGTGTTCAATAGTCAAGCAACAAAGTTGGGTAGACCAAGAACAAATATTGAAAAAGGGAATATGTAGTTATGAAGTAGAATTAGTGAATGTGGGGAGGATTGTGAAATAAGAACCAGAAGGCGGAAATAAAGTTAGTAGAGGGTGAGAAGGGGGAGGGTCAAACTACCAACCCCCAACTGGTTGCAGTTTGCGAAAATATAAACAGCGACAGTAGTTTGAGAACAGTCTACCTCGATATAAGTGCGTGGTATATATTTTTTAACACCAGATCTTACTACCCATTAGGGCTATACGCTTATGTACTAATTACACTAATAGGCTAGGAATTAGGAAGATTGAATCTAGAGGAAGTCTACCCACATTGCGTGGAGGGAGAGTGGAATACCATTTAGGAAAACCCACCTTCAGTACACTTGACCAGAATCGAACCACGATCTCCCCATCATCAGCAATATAGTCTATTGCGAGAGTAGCATCTTAAACTATGCGACCATCGAAGTGGGTGTTATACATATTGTCACGTATGAAAGATTTTATTGTCTTCCTCTCTGAATCTGTCTGTAGCCAAGGTCGTCACAAAATCTGGACTACTAAAGTTTAATACCATTTGACCAATGATCACGTGACCTACGCAGTCGTTTGCAGATAATTCTCCAGCATAACCCCTCAGGGCACAAATAGTCTCAACCTCCTCCCCCCTCTCACCGGTCACCCTTTTCAAAACCACTCTCTCATAAATTTAAGAGTCAAAAGTCTTCAAAACATTTGGTCAAGTTGGAAAGTGTACAATTTTTGACTATGTGGGCAGGGCTGACTCGAGCTTTTCTATAAACACACATTTTAAAATCTCGAACTTTATTAGAGAAATAAGAAATTATTATCTCTAATTTATCCATGTTGGGTCAATGGCAGTGGATCCTTATTTGTGTAGAGGGGGGGGATTAGTCAAAAAGGTGGTTTGAGGGAACTTGCCCTCCTTTCCCTAAGACTAAACCGTTCCGGGGGTCCTCCCCGGCAAACATTTAGCAATTTGTTGCCCTAGTGGAAAGGAGCTTAACTGGAGTTATTTTTTGTAAATTATACTCTTATAGAATCTATTTGAAGTGATCCTCCATAAGATTTTTTTTTAAATGTTGATGCCCCTAGAAGATATTTAGAACGTTCATCGGCTGATATATATTTTTTTAATTAGATGCCTTTAGAAGCTGTTTGAGGTTTGTTTCTAATCCTATCTTATTCGAAAATATATTAGGGGAATGAAATACTGGGTCAAGTTTTGTGCCGTGGCTTACACCTGAACAAGCAAGGTTTTGTGTAGTGCTTCATGCCTGAAGATGCCGAGCTATGTGCCATGCTTCATGCCTGAAGATGCCAAGCTATGTGCCGTGCTTTATGCCTGAAGATGCCAAGCTATGTGCCGTGTTTTATCCCTGAAGATGTAAAGTTTTGTGCCGTGCTTTATGCCTGGATATGCCAAGTTTTGTGCCGTGCTTTATGCCTGGATATGCCAAGTTTTGTGCCGTGCTTTATGCCTGAATATGCCAAGTTTTGTGAAGTGCTTTATGCCTGAATATGCCAAGTTTTGTGCCGTGCTTTATGCATGAACATGCCAAGTTGTGTGCCATGCTATATACATCAATATGCAACCTATGTGACGCCAAGTACACTAGGAAGAGGACCTTACAAACTATGTCGTCCTCTTTACCTTTCAAATATTTATGAACTCAGGTACCAGGCCTTCTAAACTTTGTTTATCATTTTGTAAGTTCCATGGGAAATGATGACAATGTTGATGTTTTCAGTATTTAAACAGCTGCATGGCTCGTTTAAATGCCATTTAAGAAAGTACAGAGTACAAAGTCTATATATTATTCAGTCCGGTTCAATAAACAAATAACCAGGCCAGCGGTATGAAACTTTTACAAAGCAGGCAGAGAGCTTTGAATCGACCGGCCGGTAATCGTTTCAATTTAAAACTAGGGAATACAACGGTTGCTTTGGAAACGAGAACCCTTCCAACACGTGCCAGCATGTGCCATAATGTGCCACTAGTGGTAAAGTAAGAACACGAGAAACCTTCCAAAATGTGCCACTAGAGGTAAAGTAAGAACACGAGAAACCTTCCAACACGTGCCACTAGTGGTAAAGTAAGAAAACGAGAAACCTTCCAACATGTGCCACTAGTGGTGTAGTGAGAACACGAGAAACCTTCCAATATGTGCCACTAGTGGTAAATTAAGAACACGAGAAACCTTCCTACATGTGCCACTTGATCAACACCTTCACCGAAAATATATAGCATAATCCTATTCAGAGTCATAATAATAATTTACAACACGATATCAGAAATATATGTTGATCCACGAATTTTTGTAACATGAATTAGAAACAGTAGAGTGACATATTTTATTTTCTCAAGGATAAACTTATCTTCAAGATTAATATCACGATAGATGTTTTCAATTAATTGTGTTGTATCGTGAAAACCCTTCCTTCACCTCTGACAAGACGTGTATTAATCACAACTTGTGAATGTGAGGAATGCCAAGCCTCCACTGTGGTTCGGATTCCACGTTAAACTGTAGGACCTCCATTTTCATCTCACTATCACCCTACCATTGCACATTAGCGTAAGTGCGTATAACCCTAACGGGTAGTAAGACGCGGTGCTAATAATAATAATAATAATAATAATAATAATAATAATAATGTATCGTGAAACAAATAAAAACAAGACTGCACACAATATTCCCATTTAACCAGTTATTTCAAATCATTTCACAACAGTAGCTATAACTTGTCTGGAAATATATCGTTTTGTAGGTGCGTTTCCATTAGCTCATGCGCATGCGCACTGATGGCGTCGGTTGGTTTTTAGATTTGATTGGTTCTACCAAGTTGATGATGTCGTGCACTTTAAACTGCATTTGATTGTGTAATATCTCCTTCTCTGCGTTTTCAAGAGAAAACACACACACGCACCAATGACTCATACGATCATTACAAGTACAGTTCTCTACATAACATTACACATTAGACTCGGCAAGTATAAGCTTATTTTCTCATTTATCACCGCGTCTTACTACCCGTTCATGTTTAATGGGGCCTACACGTATATGATAATTACTCTAATGGGGTAAAGGTGGGGAGGGAAGCATTTTAGAGCTAATCTACCCAAATTTGCGTGGAAGGAGAGTGGGAAACCACGTAGGAAAAACCACCTTCAGTAGACATGACACGGATTCAAACCCCGGTCTCCCTATTTATTAATTTTTTTACCTTGAACCTATTTATATTCAATTTAAGTAAAAAGAGCGGTCCTAATAAAAGTGCGCTTAGGGCGGTAGTATTAAGACCACTGCCCTGTCCTAGTATACATTAGTCTAGCCTAAAATATTCTAACCTGTCCAAGAAAACACCACTAAAACTAAAGTCACCAAGATACTTCGTACCTTCACTCCATTTGAACAACATAATGGGAGCTATTTTGTGAATCCACGCGAGCCGGAGGGGATTCCTAGTGCCGCAAATTTTAAACCCGTTTACATCAACATGCGCTTTTGCCAAGTCATTTGGTTCCTCCCGTTTATGTGACTAGCCTGAAAATTTAATCTGACTCAATCATTGTCAATCACCGTCTTAGTAAGATACTAGAGGTTGAAAGATCCCTTTCCCAGATAATAGAAGCAGATGTTCACACCCTCTCCCGTATAACAGGAGCAGGTGTTCACACCCTCTCCCGTATAACAGGAGCAGATGTTCACACCCTCTCCCGTATAACAGGATCAGGTGTTCACACCCTCTCCCGTATAACAGGAGCAGATGTTCACACCCTCTCCCTATAACAGGAGCAGATGTTCACACCCTCTCCCGTATAACAGGAGCAGGTGTTCACACCCTCTCCCATATCACAGGAGCAGGTGTTCACACCCTCTCACATATAACCTGAGCAGGTGTTCACACCCTCTCCCAGATAACAGGTGTTCACACCCCCTTCCAGATAACAGTAAAAGGTGTTCACCACCTCCCACACTTACTTGTTTTCAAGAGAGCACCAGCCGCAGTACGGATCCTTAGCGCCAAGACACTCCCAGCAAGTCTTGTATACACTGCACTCTTGCACCTTCACCTTGGACACCTGGAACACACGCACTTATATGTTAGGAGCTTCTGGAGGATCCAACCTTCCTGGTCTACTCGCAAGGAAGCTTCAACTAATAAACAGCTCTATGTAGAATTATATATATATATATCTATCCACCCCAGTTGTATTTTATATAAAATAAATAACCACGCCCTCTTGGGTAAAGCACAATATTAATAATAATAATAATAATAATAATAATAATAATAATAATAATAATAATAATAATAGGCTAGCAAATACCAGATTTTTTTTATAAAAGAGATAAATCAATCATAAATAAATGGTACGGCGCACCGCACAGACTTTCTCTCTCTTTCTATAAACTCGTAAGATTTCTGAACGGAATAATGTACATT
>CABFWO010003777.1:0-43762 GCA_902155825.1 Timema genevievae
GCACAGATTTATCTGATTGCCAAACCCTTCCTTCACCTCTGACAAGACATGTATTAATCACAACTTGTGAATGTGAGGAATGCCAGTCCTCCACCGTGGTTCGGATCCCACGTTAAGCTGTAGGTCCTCCATTTCATATCACAATCACCCTACCAATACACATCAGCGTAAGTGCGTATAAAATAGAGCTATGTCGCCTAGAGCTTTAAATATGAGCAAGAGGCGGTGCATTGAGCATTGTGCTCTTCGCTCTCCCGTGTGTTTGCTCTCGACTTTCCGCAGCAAGAGCCCCCAAGAGCCCTTGACGTTGGGAGGGAACACGTGTCTATCTGGGCTCTGAGAGAGCTTTCAGCCAGCGTCAGTACAAACACTTGACAAGGAAGCACGATCCCAGACACTTATATCTCGCTCGCTTCGTAAGGAAGGAAAGAAAAAAAAGTGGTATTTTCCGTTAAAAATGTGGTGTAAGCTCTTTTTAAACAGATTGGGGGGAAAGCTATACGAGATACAGGTTACTCGAGTATGCTCATCTTTGCAGACTTGGGCTAGGCTTTGTTTATAAAGTTTCTGAGAGTAGCAAATAAATAGTCTAACACAAATAGTTAAATAGTTTAATAGAATCTTGAAAGGATTGAAGCTCTTGCTGTAAGAAAATACAAGTATTGATAAGTACAACTAACACGATTAAGCTCGAGTCAGTGGGCGCATGGAATAAACTCCAGGCTCATCTAGTTTGGCTAGCTGGGAACTGGAAGTCAGGATTAAAATCCCAAAGGGGAATTTTTGTTAAATGTGTTTTAACTCTTCCTTCGCGCAAATGCGAGTACATTTATTCTCAAATTTACCTTCCGCATACTTATCCCAATAGTGTGATAAGTTGTGGCTATCCCAATAAGTTGTAAGATGCTATGCAAAAAAGATTCTTATTAACTATATTTTAATGTATATTTACAATTCTATAAATTAGATTTTATAATTTATATTATTTTTAGCATTCGTTAAGTATGTATTTGAAATAAAATAATGAAACTTTTTACTGTCAGCAAATACAAATATTAGTAAGCATATGATTAGTACGGTCAAAAGGTTGATTGAAAGAATCACACGTGCTGACTAAGGGAGGCGTTACAAGGTTTGCTGACACATTGTCGACGTTCGTTTTTCTCGTAATATTTAAATAGTGGTCTAGTATTTCAAACTATGGTTCATTCTAAAAGGATGTTAAAATATACCAAGAGGTACCTTATGAAGAGTTTGATTGTCTCTCATGAGTGCTGCGCGGTATCTACCACACCCAGAGATCTGACATTTTACAATTAGTAGCCCCTGAGCACGAACATTTGCATCTTGAAGCAGGAATTATAATATTTAGATTTGATTTTTTTTAAATGGACTTAAAACTGGGTCAAAAGAAAACAAACGAAGATATTTTTTTGTTCTGTCTGTTTAAAGCAAAGAAAAGCGTTATAGTCCATTGGGTGGTCACCCCTGGCAAAGCAGGGTACTTCTTTTAGTCTTTAATATAAACAGCCTTGCATTTTAAGTTGAATTAATTTTTTTTTAAATTCTAAGATGTACAATTCGCTCAGCTTAGACGATGTTTTAATAAAAACTACTAAAGTTCTGTAATTAAGGAGAAGGGTATAGGAAATATATCTTGCCTAACTTAAAACAAATGTAGACTAATATTTTGCGATTATGGTCACAACATAAAATTCTAGGTTCATTTGAGGATTAATTTTGTAGTTTGAGGTGTCAGATGTGACATTCTCATATGTAATATTGCAGTTTTTTTTTTAACTTTCATAAAAGCGGGGCCATAAGGTGGAAGTGTAGAGAAAACGAGTAAAGGTATTTTTGTAGTTTTTATATCAATACTTTTTTGGTTAAAGTGAATCAAATATTTCTTCTGTTTAAACACAAAGTTAAATTTTCTTCGCGTGGTGACCTACACAGCTCTTGGAGAGATATATAAAGGGTGTCCCGGTAGTAGTGACAACTTTTTCTCTTTATTAAAAAGGTTTATCATCTAATATAGCTATCCTCACGACAGATATTCAACAATTGTTGATATCATCATGTAAAGCAAGTTAAACCCTATGTTACTATGTGGACAATATTTTATATATTTTGTCAAAAAAAATATAGTCTTGCTATAAAAACTGCAAAAACACTGCCCTTAACTCGCGCTCCCTACACTCCCGCCTTAAGGTGAAAGTGTACTTGTGCTCGTAACCTTCGTGCTGTAATGATCAAATTCCATGTAAGCATGTTGGTTCATAGAAGGCTCAAGTTGAATCGTTCTAATCGATTTCCAATGGCAGTATTTCCGTTTCCGGCCACTATGGAGGTCACCAACAACTCCAGGTTTACCCAAATGACCCCCTAGAGAAAAACCGAGAATGCTCTAAAGTCCTCACTATATCATAAAAATTAAACCTAACAACTGTAAAACTAAAATGTTTTGATTATAGATTAAATAATCAAGCTATTATATTTGTTAGTTACGGTTAAAGCGGCATCTAAATACCATATTATTATTATTATTATTATTATTATTATTATTGTTATTGTTATTATTATTATTATTATTATTATTATTATTATTATTATTATTAGCACCGCGTCTTACTACCCGTTCGGGTTGTACGCACTTACGCTAATGTGCAATGGTATGGTGGTTGTGAGATGAAATGGAGGACCTACAGTTTAACGTGGGATCCGAACCACGGTGGAGGCCCGGCATTCATCACATTCACAAGTTGTGATTAATACATGTCTTGTCAGAGGTGAAGGAAGGGTTTGGCAATCAGATAAATCTGTGCCGGGACCGAGGATTGAGCCCCGGACCCCCAGCACAGAAGTCCGACACCTTACCCCTAGACCACCAGTTCACCTAAATACCAAATGATACATGGACACGGGAATAGAACGTGGGATATTTGGCTAAATAAAGCAATGCTCTAACTACTGAGTCTCCAAATATGTGATGACTCTTATATATCCCAGTGATTTGAGCATTGGCGTACGCAGTCAAAGGCCCCGGGTTCTATTTCCGTGTCCAGAAGTTAATTTTCAACTGAAAGAATAAAACATATTTTAGAAATAATTATTATTTGGATTCCTTCCTCAAATATTTTAAACCTATTTTACTAATTAGACCTTCAACTGATTTATAGATAGTATACATTTGCTTTGCATTGAAATTATGAACGAAAGTGTTATACTTTGATGTAAACAAGCTGCATGATTAAAAATAATATATCCATGTCTTACTACTATTTGGCCACTAAAGTTGATTATTAATATTTATTATTATTATTATTATTATTATAATTTAGCCAGCTACCCTTTTCGAATAATAATTTTAGTTTATTTTAACTGCCCTAAAGTTCATTCGAAATATCATTATTCTCCAAATTTATTTCATTACTACATAAGATTAAAAGATACTCAATTTCTTGCATCAATTAATATATCACAACAATAAAACGGAACTGATAATAATGACACTAGTTCCTAGACCTTGTTTTTGTGCACTTCCACCATCCCTTGGTAACACATAGCTCTCGATCACTAACAAATATTGATATATCTCATCCGCCTTTACTGGTTACATTTAATGTACCCCTTGCGGCTAAAAATAATACTACTCTCACCACATATATTGATTTCGCACGTGATAATTTCAATGTCTACAATTATCTGGCCACAACTGATTGCTCTTGTGTTTATTTAACTACGGTTGTTAGGTAACTTGGCCACAGATAATTTCATCAAACTGTTCAGAAGGATAATTAGTAGTCTTTTTCATCAAATTACCATTCAAAATACCTCCAAGTTTCTTAAAATAGTTTTCTTCTTCTACACTGAGAAGTATATAGGGAAAATAATTTTTTCAAAATTAAAATTATATATAATGAAGAGTTGTATTCACGTTTTTAGAATTTTTGTACATTAGTTAAAATAAAGCTAAACATAGATGGAGACTGACAGTTGAATGAAATCATTTGAAACTCAATAGACACTATAATAGTCTAAAAAACCACCAACATATTTTTGGGAATATGTTAAAAATAATCGATTGAGTAAAGTATAGCCACCATTGAACCCAGAAATCAATGGCGATATTATGACAGATCCTCTATTAATAGCAAATGAGTTTTTGACCTTCAGTAAGTATATAGCTCTGTTTTAACTGTAACGCCCTGTCCTTTTATTTAAGTCAATGTGCCTTTGTATTAACGCCACATTACGCCCTTGGATGTATATTTTTATTAAAAAGTTGAGTTAATCTAAATGTGCCGGTACAGATGGAATTACAAGCTTTGTTTTAAATTGTGTGCTAACATTCTCAGTCGATCGTTAGTCTATATTTTCAACCTTAGCCTGTCTAATGAAACTTTTTACCTGTTATATACACAATCTGTTATTCTTATTTATAAATAAAATGGCAAAAACAAATTTTTGTTAACTATATAATTATTTTACTCATAAATACTTACTCTAAAGTATATGAGAAAGTCATACATGGACATATATTCCCCCTTTTAAAAATAAACTTTCATCAGGGCTTTGTAAAAAAATAAATCTAGTGCCACAAATTAAGTGGAGTTTCTGGGGCATGTTGCCCCTCAAGTATTTTGTCAAATTCGGGTTGATGCAATTTATTTGGACCATAGAAGAATTTTGACTTTTGTCAGCAAAATATTGTTCTCTTAAGGCTTTGTAATTTTAGATTTTCTCGCTCATTTGCAAATTTGTTTGATAGCTATTTGCACAATATTAGCAAACTGCACTAGACAATATTGAAGGTGTTCCTCGCGCTTATTAATTCAGGGTAGAATCCTATATTGTTGTTGAATAAGTAAAACATGAATTTGCTAGGAATATTTGTGTAAGATAGAATTTTACTTCAAAGTTTCATAAAAGTATTGTTCAACAAAATTTAGATGTTAAAAGCACCACAAAAATTAATTCTTGGTTTTATTTAATATAAATACTCAACCTTTAATAATGTTTCAAGAGCATTCAGTTGTCCATACGTCTTGTTCCGAACGCCCACAAGGAATGACTAAACTTGGCTCATTTTCTAAGTTTTCCATTTATCTTGTTCCTCTACAAAAGGTCTCCAGGTCTCTGTGGTTACCAACATTGGGGTCGTTGAAACCTCCCCTCCGCAACCGACCAAAACGAGCCCATTCCCCTTTTTCCGACCCCCTCTTGTCGATATTGAAGATAAACGATAGGCAGAAGAAACTTGGTCGGCACAATTTATACAGGAAATTTGTGAAGGTTTAGTAAATGTTTGTCACGAGCTGGTCGCTTGAAGATTACTTTTAAATGGTTTTTATTTTCAATTCTTCTTTCTAGTCTTACATTTACATATATATCATATATTGTGATCATATATACTTTCTGCCTCGAGATTTTGATGGATCGTCACGTTCTATGTATCCTCAAACTAAAAAAAAAAAAGTTTAAAAAGTATTTCTATGTACCCGAGGAAAGAACCACAGCAATTTGATGTGTTTGTTAACATTTATATGTCATATGGTCATACCTCGTGGAGAAATTCTATAAGATAAGGGTTTAATGATTAGGGATATTGATGTTTATATTTAGAAACTCAAATTATTTTTCTAATGATTATAACGATTTTGTTTTAAATGAATACATACATAGATTGGGAGTATTTTACATTATAAATAACAACTTTTTTTAGAGAAAAATTAATTTAAGAATAGTTTATTTGTTACTAGCTTTCAAAAAATTTGTTTCAAATTATAAAAGGCTATTACGAGAAAGTATATACAATTATCTAATACCAATTTATTTTAATCAGCATCCTAATACTCTACTACTACTGATGATGGGGAGCTCAAGGTTCAAATACCAGTCGGGTGAACTCATTCCTAATTGGCTTTCCCATTCACCCTCAACTCAAATGCGAGTATATTTCATATACATCTTCCCTTAATTAACCCTCCCCTTTAGCTTTAGTAATATGCAACCCACTTAGGTGATCACGTGGTCTAAGGCGTCCTCCTCACAGTAGAATAGAATGCTGATGAAGGGGAGATCAAGGTTCAAATCTTGGTCGGGTGTACTATATAAATTTTCTGGGAAATTTTGAGTAAAAAAAAATTCCGCAGTGTCGGCTTGTGGTGGAAGGGTTAAATTGTAGATGTGGCACCTAGAGCATATGATACTTATAGTGTGTTAAGAGACGAGTGGGTTATTAGAAGGGGGCAGTGGAGGTGTAGATAGGAACCAAGGAGGAGAGGAGGGGAGACACATTTCGGGTAAACCTTAAAATTATTTTACTTAACTTATTGATGATAAAATAAATTGAGGTATGATTTATTAACATAGCGGGTCGACAAAGGCTCGCGTTCATTTGTTTCCTTACTACTTTTTTAGCACCGCTTCTTACTACTCGTTTGGTTTGTACGCCTATATACTAATTACGCTAATGTGCTAGTGATGAGGAAGGTTGAATTTAGAGGAATTGCACTCTTGAAAGTGGATAGCTATTAGGAAAAACCACTCTCAGTGCAACCGACTGGTATCGAGCACTGATCTCCCTGCCATCGGCAGTTTAGTCTATTGCGAGAGTAGCGCGTTAGACCGTGTGACCTTCAATGCTCGTTTGATGATATTTCTGGTGTTAACGTCCTCAGGAGAAATTAGTCTTAAGTATAAACTTTGGCATTTGGGATATCTATATCGCGATTACATTATAGTTCCATTTAATAAGTTGACATTATTTTACAGAAATAATGATTGAAAATTTTCTGTCTCACATCTATAGTGTACTGAGGGTTTTTTCCAAAATGATTTTCAACTCTCCCTAAACTCAAATGTAGTTACACTTTTTACAAATATAACCTTACCAATCCCTTAAACCGCTAGCGTAATTAGTACATAAGTGTATAACACGTGGTGCTAAAAACATGACAATAACAATATACAAATAGCCCAGACTGGTAGTATAACATAGTACAAGAAAAACTGCATTCTGCATTTCAAGTATAACCAATTATAATTGACAACATCACCGACAAAAATAAATACTAACACAAATAAATAAGTGATAGCAAATATATATGTGATATCAATCATAAGAGCATATCTAGAGATTTTAAAACCTAATAGAATTTGATATAACCTGACTTTTGTTATTGGTTATATATATTCAGAGTTATTAATATGTATTTTAGTGAACGTTATGAATTTAGTGAGGGGTTTTATAAGACTTGTTGAAGATTTTTAGTAGGCCTACTGTTTTCTAATCCCTTAATAATGAAAGCCTATAAAATACGCGTGTGGACTCAAATAAAATTACACTTAAAATGCTGACTTCTATATTTTGAGTAATCATCTTGGACTTACCAAGTCGACATTTCTTATTGGAAGCCACTCTTAGTGAAAGAATGTCAGCATTATTTCTACGAAATCGTTATTCATAAAATATGTCTTGGTAATATATATATGTATATATGTTGCATCGCGTCTTACTACCGGTCTGGGCTGTCCACATTTAGCTGGATTCAGGGGTTAGCAAATTTAAAGCCATACGAGCTGTCTTGAAAAAATTTTTTTTAGAGATTTCATCCGAAAAAGAATTCAAACATAACAAAAAGGAAAGAAATGTAGTCTCAATGAAAGGAAATCTGACATGTTTTAAAAAAATAATAGGTTCTACAATATAAATTCTACACAATAAAATAATTTAGATTGGGGGAATAGTCTGTGACATCCAAATTTAAACAACTTTCAAGGTTAAAATCATTGATTCTTGTTTGATATTTATTATTGATAAAATTCATGTTTGAAAACACGTATAATAAACCCAATGGGCATGATAATTTCATCACAATGTCTCATATAATATGTTGTAGTGACTTTCATTCACATTGAGCCAAAAACCCAATCGAGGGTTTGAATGCTCACATCTCATTTAAATGTAATTTTGTAAAGAAATTATTTCCATTTTTAGTTGTGCTTTGTCTTGCCCGTACTGATCACTAATTATCTTTGAAGTAATTTCAACATCAGTATTTGTAAAAAGATGCATAATAAATTTTACAATCGGCTCTATTTTTCCGAAAATATGAAAAGCGATTATCGAATTATTCGATCAAATCATTTAAAATTGTCACATGATATTCATGGGAATATAAGGACTCATTTTTTCAATCTCTAGTGACAAGCTGTGAAAATGTTTAAAATCAATTGAAATAAAATTTGATCTCCTTAGTTTTTACCAAAAACTTTGAATAGCACTTATCATGTGCATTATGGTTTTATCTTTGCCTCGTAATTCTAAATTTAGTTCATTTAACTTAGTTGTTATATCTGTAAGAAAAGCTAGGTCTCTAAGACATGAAACATCACTCAGTTCATCATATTGGTGATGTTGCTCCTAGAAGAATGAAACTATTTGTGGCAACAGATGCCTGAAACGCTGCAAAACCTTTTATTTACTCAATCATCGCAACTCTGTATGCAATAATAAGTCTTTGTATTGAACATCAAGTTCATCCATTAATTCTTGAACAGACACATTTGCATAGCCTTTTCTCGTATAGAGTTAACAATAATCTTACAAGTAGTTTCATGACTAAATTCATGTTAAGAAATGTTCTACAAAGTGCTCGCTGGTGTATTATATAGTGATATTGTATAGAATCTGAAAATGCAATATATTTTTGCAAAGTGCAATAAAATAGTTACCGGTACTGGTAGTGATGCTAAACAGTTTGTTAAATGGTATATTGTGTTCATTAATAATGTTTTTTTAAATGGAATTGTAAATATCAGATCATAGTTTATGCTTTTCAAGTGTAAACAAGTCTAAAAAAGTCTTTGATATCATAATTTCTGAACACCAAACGCACAAATATCCCCAATTGAGCTTTGTCGACTATGCCCGTGGATGCGTCCACTTGCATTGAAAAATATGTGCAAGACTCTAGGTCAGTTTTTGTCCGAGAAACTATATTGCTAGCCATCGCGTCTACTCGTAACGTGACAGTTCTAGCTGATAACTGCAGTGAGCTTATTACATTGGGTATATCTGATTTATTTTTAAAATAACCAAACACTGAATCGGCAGCTTCTAAAGATACTTGTTTTATGTCTTCTCAGTCTTTGAATGTTTTTTTTTCTTGATATCTACTAGTTAGCTTAAATGAAATGATACAATAGAAGCCACTTTCTTTATTATCTTTTTGTTTTGTAAACACCGTCCGCTAACCTTTCAGCCGGTATTTCAGCTATTGTGCTTTCCTCTTTATCAACTCGCTGTTTAAGGTAAATTCAGGGCTCATGTTTTTATGTTTTGTATTAAAATGTATTTCATGATTTCTCCTTTTGCATGGTGATGTACTGGAATGACAAATGAGGCACACTTTCCTTTCATTTATACTAGTAAAAAAACAGTTCGAGAACACATTCTTCATTAAAATTATATTTTTGGGATTTTTTTTTTGTTCACTGCAACTAGGACCCATTTCAATGATTACTATTTTTTCAACTGAAACAAAAATAAAACAAGTTTCTATGACAGAATGGCTGATTATGAAAATGAAAATATGACACAGTGTAGCTTGCTTCGTGAAGCGCCGGTATGATTAACGACTACTACTGAATGCTTCATTGGCAAGTGGCATGACATGTGACCTATGACAGGGGTAGGGGTGCATAGCCCATGACCTTGGAGAGTCCTGCGTCGCCGCATTGCGCTACTGACACTGATAGTTTTTTGGTATTATTTGCCGCCACTGATAGGTTTTCTGGTCATAGGCACGCGATCTAATTATCATATTATTCTACATCTACCCCTTAAGAGTGTGTATCACATGTCAATCAACTCTGTGATGCAGTCGGCTCAAAAACGTAAATTTACACGAACACTATTGCACGGGGATCATTTATGATTAAACATTAATGGAATTTCTAATACAGAGCATTGTTGAAATATTAAATGATATTTGGATAAAAACTGACGTTGAAAAGGCCATTTTTGACCATTTTAGAATGGTTTCACAGCTAAGCATTATACACAAATCTTTATTCTGGCTTAATAGGGACAGAATGTAGTTATTAACAAGAAACTTTGTCACTCTGTCCCCCATCGTCACCACGGAGAATTTCGAGTAATCATTCAAATACGAATGCACTGCAAACATTTCTGTCATATCTTGGTCTTTTCTTTTCCCTTTAACTTCCATACTGACCGGCCTCGGTGGCGTAATTAGCTAACGCGCTAGTTTCATGTTGAGATAAATTGCTGAGGACGGGGAGATCAAGGTTCAAATCTTGGTCTGGCGAACTGGGGGTGGTTTTTTCTAAATGGTTTTACAATATCTCTCCACGAAAATGTGGGTTATCATTCTCTAAATTCAACCTACCCAATTCCTAACCCACTTGCGTAATTAGTACTTAAGCATATAACCTGAATTGGTCGTAAGATGCGGTGCTAAGTAAATGAATATAATAAACTTCCATACCTCGTGCGAGCCGGGATCTGAGTTGGGCCTGTTATGACGGTCGTGATCAACAACAAAATGCACTGCGATCGACCGCTTACCAACCCCTGAGCTACACTAATCACCTAAGGATGTGAAAGTTTAAGTTTTAGAGTAAATGAACCTGAATTTACGTGAACGTAAAGTGTGAAAGCATTTAGGAAAAACTACATGCAGTACAACAAGTCGGGATTCAAACCCCTACATCCCTGTTACTATCATATCAGATGAGCTAAACGCTTTATTTCGGCTTGCAGTTGTATTTAACCAATAGATTGGCTCCAGATGTGATGATTTATTTAAATTGGTCACATATGTGTACCCTCAATTTATCTTGAAAGGTGGTGAGCTTACCTTGATTGATTCCACTATGATGTAACTTATAAGATATATAGTCAAGGTAAGGCTTCTAGGTAAACGGAGTGTATGTTTTAGTGTAATAAATCATTAATTAATGTCTATTTTTAATTGTAATCAAAGGGGGGTTTGAGGATATATATATTTACTCTTCAAGGGTGAAGTTAGAATGCCTATGTGTTTATAGAAAATTAAAATTCAAATCTGTATTTTAATTAAAATTGTTAGGATTTCCTAATACACTTGCTTTCACAATATATACCCAATTTTACTATTATGTTACTTGAACCTATGGTAGCAATGTCAAAGATGTCAATCCCGCAAGAGACTGGATTACCGTTGCTGTAGAGGGCTGGGGTTTGAATAGAATCTCGGCTAGGTGTACAGCAGTTAGCTCTCGTAAGTGGTTTCTACTTTCCCTTTATGAAAGTGGGGTAACATTTACTCCACATTCTTACTTTCTTAACCCTATTCCATTAATGTAATTAAATATATATTTCCTGGACCATGTGCATAAAAATATCTCATTATGGCGTAAAATAATTTGTAGAAGAGTATTTATTAAATAAATATAATAACCCGGTTAGGTTAGGCCATTCAAATGTAGGTTATTACAAATATATAATTAAATGACTTACTACTATATTTAGTGGGAGGAATTATCTAGAGTATACATGCCTGCGTAAAATAAGTTTACTTTAGCACTGCATCTTAGCCTACTACTTCTTCAAGATGTATAAATACTAAACTACGTTAGTGAGTTGGGGATAATAAAGGCTATATTTAGAGGAAGAGTACTTGCATTTGTGTTTAGGAAGATTGGAAAACCATCGTGGAAAACCTCTCTAAGTACACCCGACATTGATTTGAACTCCAATATGCCCATCATCGGAAAGTAAGTCTATTGCAAGAGTGACGCCTTAGACCATGCCATCACCGAAGCAGATCCCATTTCATTAAATGAAAGCCCATTCACGAGGGTCAAACTTGATACCTTTGACTTCTCAAGATTATTCCCAATCACTGAACTAAATTCAAGAGAAGAAATACACGTAATGGTACGAATAAGGACTAAGCCATAGTTATGGTTTGGTTTGGTTTGATTTGGTTTTCTATTGATGGGTGAGTCGGGGTTTGAATCTCATGTGTGTGTACTGAGATGTATTTTTTTCTAAATGATTTCCTCATAATCTCTCCACACAAATGTTGGTACATTTCTTCTCAAATCTATTTTCCTCGTCCATTACAGATTAATGTGAATATGCGGATAACCAGAACATGTAGTAAAACTTGGTGCATACACACCCAGAATTAATACACTAATTATCTAAAACCCACAGTAAAATATTCCAAAGGAAAGCCTTGGCATTAAAAATAATTTAGTTATCATGATCGCTCAAACTTTTTAAATAATTACGTGTTAGGGAATAAATACCTTTTTCAAAACATCGGTAAAAGGCTTTTATTATTTAGCAACATAAACAATAATTACAATTAATTTTTATATATAGTTCAAAAATTCAAATACAAATATTGCCTCTAAATCTTTCAACTAAATAGTTTGCCTCATGTTAACGACTTTAATAAACAACATAACTAACTCTATAACCTTAAGAAACTTGAAAGTTCATGGCCACCAGAACGTAAGATCAGCATTCAACCACATTCAGAGACACCTCCATCCAATACCTAACCTGGACACCCACCCTCCTTCAAATCGATTTTCCCAACATCCTTCCATCAATGTCTCAGCTTGATAAAAGTTCTGTTACCATACCCTCTGATTTACCGACTAAAAGGTTGTGTACATGTCCGTTACTGTCCATACACGTCACATGACACATCTCTACCTTCACCTCTGCCTGCTTTAATTAAAAAATAAATTGTCATTTCATATTTAATAATTTCAAGTCTAACATTCAAAACTATTCCCGTAGTTAGTTAATTCATCTCATTCTAATAGAAAAAATCTCCTATATTCGAAGGAATTTTTTGGAAGGGTTGTAAAAGAGCCTAATCACATTTATAATTATTAATTTTGTCCATTATATATAGTTTTAAATTAGACCCGGACACCGGAATCGAACCCATCTTATTACGCCAATGATTTACTGCTGAGCTAGTCAGGATTCTTCCCACACTTAGAGTAGCTTTTCACTAATCATTTAAAGTATTGTTTGATAGAAGTGTGAAAAAATCGGCTAACTAGTAGCTATCAGGATTAAATAATTATTTCAATCACTTCTATTAGTAGATTACACACAATTAAAAACTTGTGTACGAGCGCCACCATAATTTCTGACCCCAGGTCACCAGAGAGTGTGCTTCTGATAGCTACTAATTAGCCGATGATCTCACACGTCCATTACATACTCTGCCTTAAACTATGAGTGATGAACGAGCACTGAACGAGTTATCGGTGGCTCGGTGGTAGATTAATGACACGCTAAGCCCAGGGCCGGCGATGCATGTTTTGCTGCTGTGTGAGAATGTCGACTGGCTACCCTTCTCCATCTTACACTCTCTAATCTCTCTTTTTTACCCTTAGACTCATATTGAAAAATCATACTAAATAGTCTAAAAAATGTTCCTTTGTTACACTCCTAACGATCTCTGCCAAACAATCTGACATTATGAACACATACAACAGTGCACGGTTTTACACACAGGGAACTTAGGAGCACGCTTAGCGGGGATAGAACCAAGTACAGTAACATGGGGTGCAGGCAGAGATTATTAAACTGAATAACAACATACATGGCAGGGGTGAGGAGAGGGTGGGTAATAGGGGAGCTACAATGTACCTGGTAACACTCGTTATTCTAATATCTGATAGGTCCGGGCCCTCTGATGTATTGTACTTTACTGGTTACTTCAAACTGTCAATCTGTTTTATACTTTAATATAGATTTTATTTACATAGTGGATACAATTTTTTCCACCCCTTAGAACCTATCCCCCTGTGCAAATGCACGTGTTGCAACTCTGATACTATTGGTTAAGAGTCAAGCGTCCTGGGTTTGAATATCATGTCCAGGTATCATTTTTCAACTATATTTGAATGAACACACTGAGAACGGCCATAATCCGCACTAAATGATTATTTAAATCAATTACAAGTTTGGTATTTAGTTGTGAAGCTAATTATTCTCTTAATCCCATGTGTATCACAATAATTGTCCTCGTGAAAGATATTTTCACGAAATTTCACTAGTATGTATGTCCGTTGTGTCTGGTGCACTTATATTAGGGAAACCAGTGAATGGCCAGGCTTAAAGCAATAAGCAACCTCCATAAATCAACGTTGTTTTGTAATGAGCGGAGTAGACCATCAAAATAGAACTCCAATATCTGTTTAGTAATGAAAAGGAGTAAGGATTATGTTGGTAGGTATTTAGCTAATGGAAACTATTTGCTATTTGTTCGCTATGTATTTGCTTTATCTACAACAAAAAATATAGACCTAAAGATAATTTTTTTTTATTTAGCACCGCGTCTTACTACCCGTTCGGGTTATACGCTTAAATACTAATTACACTAATGTATTAGGAATTGGGAAGGTTGAATTTAGAGGAAGTGAACCCGCATTTGCGTGGAGGGAGAGTGGAAAACAGTGGAAAACCATTTAGGAAAAACCACCCCCAGTTCACCCGACCGAGATTCGAACCTCGATCTTCCCGTCCTCGGCGGTCTGGCTCAGCACGACTGGCGCGTTAGCCAACTACGCCACCGAAGCGGGTTTAAAGATAATACTTTTCTTCTGTTCATGCCTCTTTATGGTAACGGTATCCACTTGTTGAGCCTTATATATAATAGTTATAATTATAAACAAGGTTCTAAGTCCCTATCAACACCTTCACATGTTTACTAACACAAATGTAGAAACATACATAGAAAAAAAATCAACGCGTCTCTCTACCTGTTTGTTTTGTATGCTACGCTGAGACAGTAGATATGTGGACGTTATAATTTATAGGAAATGTATACCTGATTTCGTGTAGAGATGGGATGTAAAATCATTTTGTAAAAAGCACCATCAGTGTATCCGGCTGGGATACGAGTCTAGTCCTCCTTGTTTGATAAATCAAACTTAATTAACTTTAAATTTATTCAACGATGTAGGATATAGTTCAGCTGAAAACACATTAGTTACTTAAAAGTGGTTTTTTTTAACTTTTTTAAAACGTAAATTTAAGTCAAAGAATTAATTTATTTAATAATGTATGTTTTATTCATTTTGAAGAAAAAATACATCCCTCATAAACATCAAATGTTACCAGAAAAACTAATATTGTGTATAGTAACAGCTATAATGTATTTATTTTTTACTCCATATTCATTTATTAATTCTTAAACAAGAATCGACAAGAATGTTTAGAGGCCAGCACAAAAATGAAACCTAATATTCATAATTGAACTACAAATATCACATTAATGATAAAGGGAAAGCTTAGATTATACCAAGATGCAATGGGATGAGACAAATATTTACATCAAAATAGCCCCTGAGAACATAATTGTTTATATTTACAGGGTTCCATTAAATTTATATAATATAACCATATTTAAATAAATAAATAATCTGAATGAGAACTTATGTGTAGAACTGAGTAAATTGATATTTCTATTAGCTAGTGATTCTATATTTTATAAATCAAATTCCTAAAACTATTGTCGCTAGGTAAACAAAGGTAAGCAAAATAATAATAATGCTGAGATAATTGCTATAATAATTACTCAAACTGTGTATGATTACATCAAGGACTGAATCAAACACACTATTTTAAATTCTTAAAACCATTTGATGTTTAGATAGCGAATACAGTAAGGAGTGTGTTCCTAGATAACAGTTCTAACATGTGTTCATGCACGAAAAGGTGTCAGTCTCGTCTTGTCTGAATTGCAGGTGACGAGAAGTTTGGCTGGGGTCTCTTAAGGTGGTTTTCCGTTTTCTTCTCTCCACAGAAATGAGAGTACACCTCCTAAAAATTATACCTTCCTCGTTCCTACCACATTAGTGTAAGCTTTCGGATAGCCCAGAGTGTGGCACAACACACCATACGTGTGGATATATTTCAGTATTGTTTATTTATAATATTATTTGTGATTTATTTCTTGTACACTTTACAATGCAGTACAAATAAATAGTTTATAATAGTTTATTTCAACAACTAGAAGAGTCTTAAAAAAATAAATGTTAACACTATTAGTTCACTAGACAATATTTTATAATGAAAATAGAAGTTTGACATGATTTTCCTTAGATCGTTTGAGAGAGATAGAATTATCTTGGAAGTAACCCATGAACAAAATCAATATTCCGGTTCTTAGTTCTACAAACTTCCCTTTATTAAACTATCTCATATCTCAGATTATATTAAACTCTCTGTCTTTGAACGGAATTGCGAGTACGCCACAAATTTATTAAGTCGAGCCAACACATGCAGCTCGTAATATATGTCAAAGTAGCATTCACACAAGTGTGGCATTTTCATATTCAATTAATTAGATCTAACTCTAGCTCTGTGTTTAGAATAGAGTATTCATAAGATACCTAAAATTTAAGTTATCTTCAAAGGAAATACACAAACTTGAATAGAGGAAGATTATTTGACCTTTTTTAAAATGCTGCAACTGTGACTTCATAGACATAATAAAATTAAATGAAATGTTGTCATTGTAAGGTGAATTATGAAATAGTGCCACTGTAACTTTCATTTAATAATGCTACTGTAGTTCTCATTAAAATAAAGACACCCTAACTCTTATTTAAATATGTGATAAAAATAAGGCTATATTTTTGCAATAGATGGCTTTCACAGCCTCACATTACTAAAGAATACAAACGTTTATTTGATTTATTAATATTCATTGTTGTTAAAATGGCTCTTAGATTTATCTGTAACTTAACACTAATAGCTGATACGGTTTCTCCTCTTCAAGTTGAAACATACAAATTGGCGTGGCGGTGTTCTCCATTACTTTCTTGCAGGAGAGCATGAGGCAGGTGTATTATTTCCTGTCCGCCTTGCGTGGCTGCAACCCATCAAACCTCCTCGCTACGCGGGTTGCAGGCTTAGCAGGCGTGACACGAAACTCTGAGAATGAACTATAGCTCTGATTCAGGTGGAATCACTTTATCTTCCGGTGTAGAGCTGGGGAACTAACGTTATCTGGATCCGGCGGCTTCTGTTGTTACTGTAGTGTAAACATTAATGATGCGATACTTGATACTGATCAATACAACTTAAATAATATGTTAGTACCTTATAATAAAAAATGTTGTAGTGAATGTAAATAAATTTGATATTAACACCAATACCCACCAGTAGTGGTCACTAGAATTTCATAACAATCTTTTATACCATATGAAATTAGTTATAGTCAATGTAATTATTTTTATATAAACATAAATATTAAAGAAAGGGATTGTTATTAATATAGCTTTAATAATATTATATTTGCATCTCATAATAAAATGTTATAATGTATGTAATTAATTATGATATAAACATCAATACTAGGGAAAAGGATAATCATTTCTGGAACTTTAATTATACAATGTTAGCACTTAATAACAATGTTTCGGTCCCGGCACAGATCTATCTGATTGCCAAACCCTTCCTTCACCTCTGACAAGACGTGTATTAATCACAACTTGTGAAAGTGTGGAATGCCAGGCCTCCACCGAGGTTTGGATTCCACGTTAAACTGTAGGTCCTCCATTTCATCTTACAATCACCCTACCATTACACATTAGCGTAAGTGCGTATAACCCGAACGGGTAGTAAGACGCGGTGCTAATAACAATAACAATGTTGTAGCGCGTGTAATTAGTTTGGTATACATATTAATATTTGGGCTACCCGCGATCCAAAGTTAAAAGATGGACTAATTCGCATTTATACCTATAAAAGAAAAGAAGACACTTTACATTGGCAAAGACATATATTTGATTTTTTTTATCAATTTTACAGAACCAATAGAATCAGAGCTGTCAGTTTGCTTTACCCCTTTTATTATTTAACCTCATTGAAGCGTAACGCTGTTGAGTTCCTTTCAATGAATTAAAATAAAACAATTTAAAGCTTGTGACATATATTTTTTATTCTTTTCTTTTATAAAAGATGAAGCAGCTCTACGATTACATTTTCTTTAGAAATTCAGTTAAGTGCACTTCATTCTGTATTTGATTGATATTTCAATATTATGGAAATTCAATTTTTTTAATTTGGGTCATTTTCCAATGGATTATAATTTTTAGAAAGGGTTTCTTATTGTGTTAAACAATTAAAATCTAGAATTAAAACAGACAAAATATTGGAAATCTGTTAAATAACCAAACTTTATATTATTTTTTGAGAAAATTAGCCTACTCTTTGTTTTATTGGAAAGTTTAAGACTAATACAACTACATTTTAAATGTCAATCAAAATGAAATCCACATCATTGGGTACTCGGTAAAAGGAGTATTTATATATCCATTCTTGTTTTCCGAAGAAGGGGAGGTTGAGATTATATTTAATCTCAGCCCGGTGTATTGAGACATTCATTCCCTAAATAATTTCTAGCTTGTCAGTCACTCGAATGTGGATACACTTAATTTAAATCGGATCTTTCTCATACCTACACCACTAATGTAAACACGATACTATCTCGAATGGGCGATAATGTGAAAAACTCTTATAAAAATCAATATGTTATGATGGTTGGAGAATTTCAAATACCCAAAAAGGGTGACAAATTTGATTGAAGTTTAAATAATTCACCTAGACTAAAACATAGAATATGAATTATTTTAGAATGATTTTGAAAAGCAATTTTGTTTTCCACTGTATCTTACTACTTATATGGGCTATTTGCAATTATATATGTAATGGGGTAAGGATTATAATGGTATAATTTATGGGATGTTCACCCCCCATTTACGTAGAGAATTACTAGACAATAATTTAGTAAAAACTACTCAGTACATTTATCTGGGATTAGAGTGCCGACCTCTCCATCAGTGGCAAGCTAAACTATTATTATTATTATTATTATTATTATTATTATTATTATTATTATTATTAATAGAACCGCATCTTACTACCCATTCGGGTTATACGCACTTACGCTAATGTGTAATGGTAGGGTGATTGTGAGATGAAATGGAGGACCTACAGTTTAACGTGGAATCCGAACCACGGTGGAGGCCTGGCATTACACAGATTCACAAGCTGTGATTAATACACGTCTTGTCAGAGGTGAAGGAAGGGTTTGGCAATCAGATAAATCTGTGCCGGGACCGAGGATTGAACCCCGGACCCCTAGCACAGAAGTCAGACACCTTACCCCTAGAGCACCAGGTCACCTCAATCTAAACTAGATTAGTGACATTTAGAGCCCCTTAAACTGGTATCCTACCTATGGATATTGTTTAGGGCTAAGGATATATTCCCACCAATATAATTTTAGGTAAATTATGTAAGCTGAAGGTGTATAAACTGAACAGGTAGTAAGACATGGTGCTAAAATATGTTATATAAGTATATTGAACCAGATTAAATATTTTTAAATACAATATTATAGTAAAAATTGTTTCTATATTTCCCACCGTTCAACATACGTTTTTTACAATCATATTTTATTATCACTGCGTCTTACCTCCTGTTCAGGCTGTACGCATATAAGATAATTACTCTAACGGGTTAGTGATGAAAAAGAATACATTCTATGGATAATTTACCCGCATTTGCTTAAAAGTAGAGTGGAAAACCAGTTAATAAAAACCACCCTAAGTAGAACCAACTGGGATTCGAAACCCGATCTACACGTCTTTAGCCATTTAGTTAAACACGAGATCTTAGATCATTCGGCCACGGATGGGGGTGTTTTACTAATAATAAAAAGAAAGTTTGAAAATCAGGATTACGGTTTTATCAAATGAAATAATGTAGTGACGATAAATACATATTTAACCAACATTATTATTTAACTAAACCTATCAATTCAACTGAATGACCTTGAAATGATCAATAGTCCAGCAGAGCATTGGTCCAAGGACCCTCCGCGTTCCACATGCACGGTCCTGCTTGGTCCTAAGAGGAAAACTCAATATTTGGCAGGTTATTAAAAAAAAGGGGGGGTTGGTGCTTTGTCAGCCCGGAATTCCGGAGAGGAAGAAGAAAGGACAATAATTTTAAATTTGTAGCCAAGAGCGCTTTTTACCTACCTAAATATTGTGACATCGGTCTCTGCTTTCAACATTTTAATTTAACTAATTAAATATTTTAGCAGAGTTATTTATTCGTTAAACCTTGCTGGTATTAAATTTGGTTTCCTTTGAGTGTCAGCAGAGTAATAATAATTATAATAATGTCCTCAAACGTGTAAAGTTAGTAAACCTGACCAAAATGTGAAAACTTTCAGCTATTCTCTGCTTCCCAAACAGCTGTGTTGCCCTGCCGCTAGGAGTGCTTTTATTCTAAACATGGGGATTTAAATATTGGATAAACTTTTTTATTACTATCGCTTAAAAATTGTTTAGCTGTTGTAATTTATAATGCTCAAAACTATTCTGAAATGACTCATATTCAATATTAAGATCATTGGTTGAATTTATTATTGGTAATTGATGACGGCTTTTACCAAGAATACATTAAAATTTAATTGAAAAATGGTGTACTAAGACAAAGGATCTAGGCTTGATTCTTGTGTCCATTGTTTTCCAAATATAAAAATTAAATATCTATCTATATTTTTCCAGTGTACAGCTCAAATATACCACACATATAATTATAAAACCATATTTATTTTGAATGTAAGAAATTGCAGATAAAATAACTTGAAAAGCTGTAACGGTTTAAAATGGTACAACAAGCTATCAAAGAGAGGACGACCAGCTAACAAAGGATTTTCATACTGCCACAAATTCTTGATGCTATAAAAGAGAAGGATGTATTGTCATGAAAATAAGTTATGATTTTTTATTATTAGTAAATTTCAAAGAAGATCTATAAAGGGATGGTTGAATTAAATTGTTTTTTTACTACATATCGAATGGTATTCTATTAATCTATTTCTATTTTTCTGTTTTGTAAAAATTGTACCCTTTTCACATATTTTAATGAAAGTGTTCCATAGTTTACCAATATTTAAACTGGACAAATTCAATATGAAATTAATTAAAGTAAAATCTATTTTTAATACGGTTTCTGTAACTTAAAGCCGTTACGTTGGGGGTATGAGATGAATTAATTTTAAAAAAACACTGTGGAAGAGAAGTCAAGATCTTGAAGTTGTCGTACAGGAGACGCCTTAATGTACTAAATGTGCATCCTTTTCGTGGGGACTTTTTCCATATCTCGATAAGATGAATGGATGATGATAGTAATAATGATGGTGTGAAACCAATGGTGATCTTAACCTGGCTTACCCCTAAATAACCAAACCTTGGTGATCATGAGAGTTAGTCCCCTTTCGAGAAAAATCCCCCGGTACCAGCCTAGAGTCCAACCCGGGACCTCTGGGTAAGCAGCCAGGGCCTCTGAACACTCTACCACGAGGCCGGTAATGTTTACACTAATAGGGTACAAATGAGGCAGATGCCGGTAGAATTTAGAGGTGTACTCGCATATATCTGAGAGGGTAGGGGTGACAATATTTAGAAAAAAAAATCTTCTTAAACTATTATGGGTTAGAACCTCAATCTCTTCATCCCCGGCAATCTATATCAGACGATTGTTCACGTGTTTACTGATGCGGTTATTTTTTAGCTACCTGGACACAAACAATCGTCTGAAACATGAAGGTGTAGACACTTGTGTCGTTTTAGTTTTGGTAAAAGGTGGTCAGGTGAAGAAGCGGAAGTGGCTTGGAACGTCGAGAAGAGAGTTCCGGTCAATGAAGCCTTTCTCTCCGGTTGAATCTTCGGTTATCCATCTATATCTATCTAGCGGGAACCCTCGAGGATTATTTAGGATTCCTTGGAAAGAGTGAGCTAGTTCCATCTTCGACTGTACTTTTGACTGAGGCTATCATTTACAGTTTCCTAGCTAGGAGACTGAGATATGAACTTCTCCCAAGATCAACGTGTTCGGGCTCCACGCACTTACGCTATTGTATAATGTACGTTATAAATCTACAGTTTAACGTGGAATCCGAACCACGGTGGAGAACTGGCATTCCACACATTCACAGGTTGTCACAAGTATTGTCAGAGGTGAAGGAAGGGTTTGGCAATCAGATAAATCTGTGCCGGGGCTGAGAATTCTAACCCCAATCTCCTCAACACCGGCAATCCAGTAAATGGGATAGTGACGCATTGGACTATTTGACCACAAATGTGGGTATTTATTATTAGAGTTATAAATTATATTAAAAATAATATTTCATAGACTTTACTTGTTATTTTCCGTTCACGATTTTGTTGTCGAACACGTTGTTTGCAACGTATTAACTTGTCGGTCAATTGTTTCATTGAATCCATCTCAACTTTTGTCTACCAGTAGGTCCTCTCATGTCGAACAGTTGTATATCTTATCACATGGTCCTAAACGTGCCGATAAATTTACACACTCAAGCTTTGAAATATTTTTATTTATTTGGTCAACCAGTTGGCTGTCGATCACTTTGCCTTCTTATGCATAAGCTTGTCGAACCAGTTGGTCCTAGTCTTGTAGGCCACTTAACCTACGTGGCATTCCAACATTTTTACAGCTTGTCGGCCAGTTTGTAAGGTGTCCATCATGACCCTTGTTAACTATTATAATAATAACGAAAAGTAATACTTTTTTTACTACAAAAAAGAACTCTAAAACCTGATCCGGTGCTAATATTGTCTCTAAGGCGTCACTCTAGTCGTAGATAAGACCGTTAAAGATTGGGAGATCAGGGTTCGATCTCGGTTGGGTGTACTGAGGGTAGTTTTATTATAAATTGTTTGCCACTCTCTCTCTACGCAAATGCGAGTGCACTTCCACTAAATGTAGATTTCCTAATCCCTAACAAATTAGCGTAATTAGTACATGTGAGTATACTCCGAACGGAAAGTAAGACTTGGTGTTGAAAGAATACTAAAAGAACCCTTAAACTTTCACCACTCAAATTATTTCATTAAACTGCTTAGTAATACATATTTTTTCTTCTAAGAACACATTTTGTAAATATAGGCCTAATAGTATTCGGTACAATAAATACTTTGCGACACGTGTAATAAGTTCAATTATTTTAAATTATTTATATTCTATGAATCTTAGTAGCCAGGATTCAAACTCAATCCACAGCTCCCGGGTAAGCCATGTGGTGACCATTTATGTTCTAAATCACTAAATAACAGTGAAGTTCCTTAGCGGAAAAAAGAGGTAGCGTTATGACAACACTGTTGTGAACAAAGGGCTGGCAATCCCAGCTTACTTTACAACTCCATCTGCCCATCCCCCCCCTTTCACACAACAACACCCCACCCCTCTTTCAACCATCTTAAAAATTATCTGTCAAAATGTTATAGCCTACTCATTCTAGGAGAAGGTTGTTGGACGAATCACCTCAAGCTCATCTTGTCTGGTTTGGCAATAACAAAGAGGTCAGATTGTCAATCCTGGTTGAGTATAAATAGTAGATTTACCTGAATTGTTTCCTAATCTTACCCTTCTTCTCCGATCACCCTTAATTTGTTTATATGTAGATAAACTTTACATTTGGAAATAAATGCACCTCTCAGCCCCAACAAATTATGATTGAGTTAACTTAACTCATGTACTGCTGGTGAGGCTAAATATGACACTTTTAGGCGCGCGCAGTAGCAAATCAGCATGTGCGCATGCGCTGACAAGTTTCAATTTTAATAACATGTGAACGTTTAATTGGAGAGTCACCACGACTCCTTGCAAGGTAAAGTTCGTTCTGTTTAGTGACAGCATGGAAATTAGTATAGGGCAGGTATTAGATAAGTAGTAGTGAAGTAGGTTTATTACTAATAGAAAAAAAGATTATAATTTAACTTATTTTCTCCGCTCCCATTTAAATACTAGCTTACCACCTTCACCCCTCGGTTTCTTGAACAGTAGAGTTTTAAGGCTAACATATACATTAGTACTACAGTCCCATTTTCATAGGAAGGTCCTTCTCTGGCAGATAAAAGGTTATTAGATATACTATCACGTATTCATACGCCAATTCATATGATCTGCTGCTACCACTTTTGATAAATATTATCAGTTCCCATTTAATTACACTAATAACATAGTAAAATTCTATAAATTTTAGCCACAATTTTTTTTTTCCAAGAAGTTCCCCTTCGATTAAAACTAATTTGTAACAACATGGCTTAGATAAATGGCATTGATCCCAAATTTTAATGTTTTCAAAAACGGTCAAATTTGCAGCTTTGTTGCTTTACAACAGACCTTGTGTAACATACAAACAGAAAATTATTTATCTTATCATAATAGATTTATGTTGTTGAAAAATTTTACTTTATAATTTTAAACATATAGATCATTTGCAATGATGATGATGATACAAATATAATTGAGAAAAAATACTGAGTGTTGACATGTCTTGAAGATCTTGGAAAGAAACAAATAAAGAGGCATCAGTAAATTATTACTAAATTACGATCACTTATAAGATATTATGAAGACACCCACATCAAATACTGTCCAAACTGTGAGGATCTCGTTGACAAAATATGCCATGTGAATCTCAAGCTTCTCTAACAAGCCATTTTAAAATTTTTAATTCTATTTTAAAATTTCATTTTTTTAAGAACAAGTATTCACTTGCCTTTTGTTTTATTTATCACCTTTGTAATACAATAATAATAATATATAAACTATAATAATTCAGAGATATAAATAGTACAACTGCAATAATTAAATACATTATAAGAACACAAGTTAATGAAAAATAAGTAGCTACGGCTTGAAAGAAGCAAAGTTCTTATTTTTGGTCGTCCTATTCCCGAGTCTTTGCAGCGCTGACCTAGAATGATGCACACTTTCAAACCTCAGAACAGAAGAATAATAATATAAAACATCTCATCCTATCAGGAGCTAGACGTTAAATACAGGAATAACCAAATCGTGGTCCACTTTGTACTAAAGAAAGCTTTCATTTTCATGTGCAACCATCACATTCAAACTTGGCTCATCACCAACATGTTACTTTGCTCTCTCCAAGATGATTTGTGACGGCCATCTCACTGAGCATTTCTTTCGCCATAAATCCCATCTGTAAAACGTCAAAAGAAATCTACTGGCAGCTGTTTCCAATGAGCCCTGAAAAATAAAACCTCCTGGAGTTCAGCTACTTTGAGAAAATTCACGCTCCATTTGAGCTTATGACTGGTCGATTGTCCCTGGATGTAATGTCTCGATGCGACCTAGCCCCTTCATACGGGGCTGGCGGAGTTTTGTTATTGACATCATGAGTTGCCTCATGATGGAGAACTCTGTTCTCTATGTCAAGAGGCTGAGAAGGAGTTATTGGCAGATAAATTTTGCCTTTACGACTTGTGCTTTGATTCAAGTTGTTTTTTTTCACTTACCGCGTCTTAGTACCTATCCGGGATATCCACATAGCTACACTAAAGGGATAAGGATAGAGTAAGTCTGAATAGTGTGGATATATATATATGTGCATTTTCGTGGGAAAATATTTTGAAACCTTATATTGAAAAACATTCTTAGTGCATCCGGTAGGATTCAATCCTCAGCCTCCATATTAATGGCAAAAACAGATCATATGAGATTGAAACCTTAGTTCACGGGTACAGCCGGCGCGGATTTAACTCAAGTTTAATATATATAACTTGCGCTGGTAGCCACGAGGACAAAGAAATATGTATAATCAAGTCTGGTTGAGCCAAAGACGGTGAGGCTGGGACTAAAATCCCAGCCGTGTGTCCAGAGGTGTTTTTTCGTAGATTATTTCCCACTATCTCTTTAAGTAAGAATGATTAAATTTATTTTAAACTGTACCTTACTCTATGTATCTTACCTTGTAGTGGAACTATGTTGAAAGCCCAAACGTTTAGTAAGATGTGCTGATCAAATAAATCTACTATTTTAAAATTATCTCTCTACACTCTACTTATTCGTATTTTATAGACTAGACACTAGTTTTATTAATTAAAAAATGTGTAATATAGTAAACTTAATTTTTATGATTACCACAATATTTATTATTTGCAAATCACTCTGAGAATCATTTGATTTGATTCAGTTGAAGTGTTTAGAAATAAATTACGTTTTATCCAAAAACAACAACTAACGCAAAGAAATAGATAGAGGAAATAAATATAACTAATATTTTATTTATATTTAGCATCGCGTCTTACTACCCGTTCGGGTTATACGCTTAAGTACTAATTACGCTAATGGATTAGGAATGGGGAAGGTTGAATTTAGAGGAAGTGAACCCACATTTCCGTGGAAGGAGTGTAGAAAAACATTTAGGAAAAACCACCCCCAGTTCATCCGACCGAGATTCAAACCTCGATCTTCCCGTACTCGGCGGTTGTTGAGCTCAACACGACTAGCGCGTTAGCCAACTACGTCACCGAGGTGGATGACACAATTAATAAATGAAAGCAATTCTAAATTATTAATATATATAATGCATGAAATTAGTAATAAGAAATTAAATTATATAATGTCAAGCAATCATTAATCAATTGACCGTCACCAATACGTTTTTTAGCACTGCGTCTTACTAACCGTTCGGGTTATACGCTTAAGTACTAATTACGCTAATGGTTTTAGGTATTATGAAGGTTATATTTAGATGAAGTGTACATGCATTTGCGTGGAGGGAGAGTGTCAAATAATTTTTTTAAACCAACCTTAGTACACCTGACCGAGAATCGAACCTTAATCTCCCCGTCATCGGCAGTCAAATCTACTGTGAGTGTGGCGTCTTAGACCATGCAACCACTTAGGTGGGTAATTCATATTATGTTTCCTCTTTAATGTATGGGTATTTGCAGCTCACTCCACTAAGCTACATAAACAACATATTTGTTGGGATGTAACGTTGTTTTTACTTATCCTCCATGTGAAGGGAAATGATAAAGTTGTGAAAGCCACTTGAGGGTCTTACGCCAGTAAACCTCTTGTTTCCCCATCCATTAAATACCTGCACAGTATTTCTTGTACAAGCCCAACTGGAAGTTCTCATTAAAATTAGCTTTGTTAACTCTCCGAGAATACAATACTACTTAATCTACGCAAGAAAACTTGTGACGAGAGGTAGCTTACTGGTGTCTTGGCTGGGTTTTAACGGCCTTCAGAGGAGCACATGACACAAAAACACTCAGTTGAGCTGTTTCATATATCTTAGAATATTTCATAGGTACATGGAGAATTATATATGCTCATATAATTATATTCATTTGGTTGTATTTAAAATATTTACCAAAATAAATACAATCCTCTTTTATTAAATATTTATTACCCTCAAATTATTTTTACAACTAAATTTAGAGAAAATTCCAAGTAAATATACGATTTTTAAATGTGTGAGTGTGTTTATATTTATATCTCTCCTCTATTTATTTAAAACTGTTTTATTTACTTATATTCTAACTTATCCATTAAGGAAATCACTAAAATGTTATGGGAATATTGATGTGTTTAATTTATTATTATTTTTAGATATAACAACAATAATTAGGTTTTAATTATTATTAACTCTATATAGGTATTAGCACGTTTATAAATTAAATATAAGTGGCTAAATGTAATAAAAGGCATTGACATTAGCTTTGCCCAAATAAAAACTATATTATTATTAATATCATTATTATTATCATCATTAAGTAGCCCTGGTATAATACGGAGGCTAAGTTCGATAGAAATATTATCTAATACAAAACCGTGTTAGGCAAAAATCAGATCACATTAATTAGTAGAGCTTATTTTTTTAAATATACTAATAATTAATTGTGTCTTATGAGTTATTAGCAATTCTAGCTATACGTATATATTACGCCAGTGGGATAGGAATGTGAAAAATAGAATTTAAAAATAATTTGTGCACATTTTATGTTCGTATAGTGGAAGCCAGTTTAAGGAAAAGCCACAGTCACTACACCCGGTCAGGATTCTAGTCCTGATCTGATCTTGACATATAAGTAGCGTGATCGACCGTTGAGAACAGGCAGTGATTGGCTTATGCAAATAGCCATGGTTCTCTGATTGGCTATTATTTATATCCCTGGCTGAGTGCTTTTCCCCTCCCCTCCAAGTTTGACCCCCTTTCCATGGTTTGTATATGTTCCAAACTTGTTATTTCCTGTCCCATTTGATTTTTATGTGTGCTTATTTGATTTTATATGTGCCCCATTAGTTGTTTCCCCCATTTGATTGTGTGTCCTAGAGGATAGGCTTTTGGGAGAGAGTTTTTTATTTATTTATTGATGTGGGAGTTTTTATTTATTGGTGGAGGAACGTGCAGTCCATGGCATCGGGTACTCCTCCCACGACGTCCCATAAAATATTGGCATCGCTAGCTAGGGCGGGAGCTTACAGGAGCATCCTCTCTGGCCAGACGTTTAGCGTATAGTGTGAGCAATGGTTCCCTGCCGCAAGACTCTGTTGGACCTCCTTTCGCTTTTCCCCTCTCCTTCACCACCGTTCCTCATGATCTCAGTGTGTCAAACACCCCCGGGGGCTGAAATGTGTGGTAACCGACTTGTACTTTGCAGCCTCCAGTGTGTCTAAACTTGTTTATTTTAGTCATAAATGTTGAAAGAAGATAGTAATGACCCTATTGAAGAGTCAATAATCCACACCACCCCTTGACATAATAGTGTCACAGGAAAGTCCTTTGACACATCGGGTCGTAGCCCCTCCACGAACGACCTATGAAGGCCGCGGCTCATAAATGTGGTTTCTATCACTCATTCAGGGGCCGATTTTTCGCAAACAATCCCAATTTAAATATATTGTTGTTTTTCTACGTTCGTCATGTACGTTTGTAGATTTCCTTCCTGATAGGATGGATTCGAACCTTAATATCTTTTTCCAAATGAGTTAAAACTAAAATGTCTGTCTAAAGAGGCAGGCACGAGAATAATAAAATTGGTGTATGTTAATCATTTGACAGGGATCTCAGGATGTATCCGAATTGGTGTGGGAGGGAAACCGGAAAAACTTTACGAACATTAATGAATTAACAACATTTTAGAAAACATTCTAAATCAATATTTAATAAGGAGTGAATAAATATAAGTTAATACTTAGATATTGTTATTTAATAATTGAGATGATATAATTTCAAATTAAAGAATTTATAAGTGTGGATACTAGGGATGAATCCCTGTGTACCAGAAAGACCTAGACAAATTGTTTACACTATTAGAATAAAACTTATCTTATAACAAACTTTATTAAATTTAAAATATTTCATTGACTCAATAATTGGATATTTAAAAGCGTCAAATAGTCAAACTATCATTCATAAAATATTAGAATTCCAATGTAAGCGTAGTTTAATACAAGAATGAAAAATAAAACTTATTTAAACAACAAGTTAAATAAAGTTAACGTCTCCAGTCAAAAGTTTTGATTAAATCATATAATTGAAAGTTAGTTAGATTTAATGAAAGGTTGAGATATATCAAAGTCTTATATGAAAGCAATGTCCCATTAATATATTAGTAGTTTGCGTTTGTTCGAAATCATCGTATTTATTTTGTTGACCTATCAACTCTAGTAGTGATTTGAACTTCTACCTCCTTCCGGCACAGATCGAGATTTATACCGGCATTTTCTGAGAGTTGAAATGTGAAATGCTACAAGCATGATTGTATTTATAAAGTAATTAGCGTTTGTTCGAAATAAAAGTATTTATTTTGTTGACCTACCAACCCTAGTAGGTATTTGAACACACCACCTGCTTCCTTTACAGGACGATATGTGTACCAGCATTTACTTGAATTTGAAATGTGAAATGCTACAAGAATGATTGTATTTATAAAGTAATTAGTGTTTGTTCAAAATAAACCTATTTATTTTGTTGACCTGCCAAACCTATTAGGGATTTGAACCCACTTCCTCCTTCTGCTACAGGACGACATGTGTACCAGCATTTGCTTGGGTTTGAAATGGGAAATGCTACAAGCATTATTGTATTTATAAAGTAATTAGCGTTTGTTCGAAATAAAAGTATTTATTTTGTTGACCTATCAACCCTAGTAGGGATTTGAACCCCTAACTCCTTCCATTACAGGGCGATATGTGTACCAGCATTTACTTGGGGTTGAAAGGTGAAATGCTACAAGCATTATTGTATTTATAAAGTAATTAGCGTTTGTTTCTAAATTTTGCTGATCTACCAACCCTAGTAAGGATTTGAAGCCCCTAACTCCTTCCATCCCAGGGCGAGATGTGTACCCACACTTGCGTGGTTGAAAAAATAAACACGACCGCAGAGGGTGGATATAGGTCCTTCACAGGTGCCCTTATCTAGCAGGGGGAAACACACCCATACTCAGCGGATTATGAAACAAGAATGAGTCGTAACGGTAAATCAGTGTTGTTTTACAAGATCCACTCATTTACCAACGAGGAGACAAAATTACTGACCAATTAAACCTTAAACCTTTACATGCCACGGGTCACATCCATACTAGGTGGATACGTGAACACGACTGACGTGTAACGGTAAATCCGAGCTGTTTTACATGAATCGGCCAATCACCTGAGAGAAAACAATATTATTGAGCTATAAGAAGCTTACACTTTTACAGGTGGCTCACCCCATTGAATACACTTTAAATAGACTCTGAAGTCCATTTGGTCATTATAATTCATAATTGAGTCAGATAAACATTAAAATGAATTTCGACGCACTGGAAAATTGTATAAATTCAGGTATGTTTTAAATAGTTTTGTATATTTTTATGGTAACTATTTTGCTTATTAAGTCTTTGATGCATAGCGGTATTTCCTCCTTTGATAGAATGTCAAGAAGATGAACCCCTGGCACCTAGCGCTATCATTCAATTGGCGGTCTCCGATAATCCAGACCCGTTGTAGTTATTTGTCGAGGGTGGAATTTGCCTAGCGGATAACAACTGGTCCATGGGTAATTATCGTTCTGCTATAGATTTTAAAGTATTAGAAGTGGTGTTTACCCCTCGATAGTTATCAATATATTTTTATTTAATTGCAGATTACTGGGATCCAAACGGGTTGGACGACTGCCTATAGTTACAAACACCTCCGCTCTTTGTAGCCAGCGATTGGGGGCAGCTACACGAATTAGCGCCAGCCGTGGATTTTTCGGCCCCCTGAAAGCCGCGAGGCGAGCCCTGTACCAGACCATCTCCTAAAATCGGTCTGTGCTCCAGCGGCAGGCTTCACCCCACCGGATCCTGTCGCAGGCCCTGGAAAGACAACTAGTGGTGTGCCTAATGTTTGGGGTGAAGTGGACGTGATATATCGCCTAATATGTAAGTTTGCCACTATTTAATTATTAAAACTATCTCTAAAAGAACATATTTTAAATTTGTATAAAAGGTATCATCTACAAGTAACAATATTATAGCCACTATCTTAGAAATAGACAACTTATTACGCAAGATATATTTGCTTCCTCTTATTCCCAAACCACTGTTGTTTCGCTGGTATACTAAAACCTTTTGTCAGCTGACCGTTTCAAGTTTAACCAATAAGAATATTAGCTCTTATATTCATAATATAGAAGGCTATTATCCTTTTTTCTTCCAGCCATTACAAACATTCAAATCGAAAAAGAGAGAGAAGATTAAAATTTTCACTCTATCCACTTATTAAATTCACGTTTTCAATGTGCTGGATCAATTTTTTTTAAAGATATTAAGAAGCCACCTTAGCTCATTCGATATCATGTCTGTCTAATAAACTAATGATCCCGGGTTTGATTCCCAACACGGCTAAAAATGTTGGATTGATAAATTAACAGCCAGTGGACAAGATTTTTGTGTATGTAATAGAATTAAGTTATACGCATTTATGAATAAAAAAGTGACCCGAGATTTAGGATGGTAAAAAGAAACGGATCTAAATTAAATTATTATATTCAATGAAAAAAGGTTTTATTTAATTCTTTAAAAAATTGATTCTACCTATATAAAACTTAATTCTGACCATTAAAAACTACCACTATTAATATAAAATTATTTTTTAATAGCAATATCTATTTTTTTACCAATTTGTGTTACATGGTTTAAGACATGATTTCCCCAATATCTTATTTAAATCTATAATTCTTGCATTATTAGCGTGGTGGTAAGCCTGTTTACCTGCCGATATCATAGTTAGAGTTTCGAGGTAGTAGATGGCTTTGACATATAGAAACCGTCAATTTAGAGCCTAAAATTTTGCTCTCTGCTGAGCAATTATATGGTACATGATTTTAGAAAGAAAATATGTGTATATAGTGTTTCATTCGCATTCGTTTCAATGTTTTTTAAATATACATATATTTCTTACAGGCATTCAAATATACCGATATAATAATTAACCGTAGACATTATATTGTTGCTTTAGCCGCTTATTAAAAAGAGAGAAAAAAACCTAGATATTAGCGCATGATAATTTGTTTGTTGAGCCAAGGGTCACGAGCTCGATTCCCTGTATGGATGGAAATCTAGCATTAGTGAAATGTAGGTTTAACCTTTCATAGTGATGAATTAACTGCCCTGGGCTGTATTTTGTATTTGTCCTAGGGTTAAAGTGTATTTTATAACACACACTTTGCGAATGTAGGTATTATTTATATTAAACAGTTAAATCAATTATGATTAGGAAAAATTGTATCAACATATTATAAAAATACCAAAAGTAGTTTGAAATTTAAAATCAATATATATTTACTGTAGAATTTAAAGAGTAAAAACACGGTTAAGTTTGCAGAGAATTAAATAAATAATTTAAAATTAGTATGATTGGAACAATTACTGGGGCTTCAGGGGCTTGCAACAGGGAACCAATGCTCACACTCTATGCTAAACTGCCGGCGAAAGAAGATGCTCCTCTACGCTCCTGCCCTCATTAGCGATGCCGACATTTTATGGGACGTCGCGGGAGGATTGCCCGACGCCATGGACTGCACGTTCCCCCACCATTAAATAAAAAACTCCCACGCCATGGACTGCACGATCTCCCACCAACAAATAAAAAACTCCCACACCAATAAAAAATCCAATCCAAAACCCTCCCCCCTGGGGCACACAATCAAATGGGACAAAAAACTAATGGGGGCACACACAAAATCAAATGAGCACACATAAAAAACAAAATGGGACAAGAACGAACAAGTTTGGACAGGAACCAACAAGTTTGGAACACATACAAACTGTGGAAAAGGGGTCAAACTTGGAGGAAGAGGGGGAAAGCGCTGAGCCAGTTCTATAAATAACGGCCAATCAGAGAGCCAGGGTTATTTATATCAGCCAATCATAGCCTGTTTTCAACGGTCGATCACGCTATTCATATAGACGAACAAGTGAGGGTAGAATTTTTATTAATTATTAAATTTTTATTTAAAAAAAACATATTTTTCATTTTAGTAACACACTTAATCAACTCTTCAATACTGCTTGTAGAAAATAAATGTATGACGGGGATTTAGATTGTTTAACCACCAACTGGACAGCTAAAAAACACATATTTGAGATTAATTCTATTTTATAACAATACTTTTTTCACAGTCACTAGACAGCAGAAAGAAACACATGAATAAATAAAGTAACATCCGCATTAAAAAACGTATCCTCACCTCTGCGTGATCGGAAATGTCAATTGTAGTCCACACTTAAGGTAATTCGACAATAAAAATGTATTGTACAATTTTATCATGTGTTCGATTATATGCTATAAAATTGATTCAATGATTTAAAATTATTACAATTCACGAGTTATAAGGCTACAAACTTGCTATTTTTATGCTGTTTACGTACCATTGTTAAGGCAAAGTAATTAATATATGGGGCTGAAATTTAGTGACATTAGATATTCATATGAGGTGTACACAACAAAATATTTATAGCATTATATGATTAACGGGGACCACAATCCTTGAAGACCAAGAACCAACCATACAAGCGGCCTCCACCATGTGCTGTCCTGAATCTTCTCCCTCCCTAGCCTCAACTTTACTCTAGCTATACCCCATTCACGGTAGGAATTACTCTCTGAAAGGTCTTTTTTCCTACCAATATCCTACTATATAATAGCTTTCAGGTAGGGAAAAAGGCCTTTCAGAAAACAATTCCTTAGCTGAACAGACTTTAGTGCTGGGTCACCCCATAGATTTTCAAGTGCCAGGTATGCATGCGTCCATGACATATTATAAACATTTCATTGTCTACCTTTCATATGAATGTCTAGTTATAGCCTACTACATTTCAGCCCCTTACATTGATTACTTTATCTTAACAATTATATGCAAAAATCATAAAATAGCCAGTTTAATCCCTTATAATTCGTTAACTGTAATGATTTAGATTATTGAATCACTATTTATAGCTTATAATTTTACACTCGTTAAAATTGTGTAATTAAATTTTACCAACACGCTTCGGTGGACACGCGGTATAAGGCGCTACCCTCGCAGTAGACTAGACTGCCTGTGTCGGGGAGATCGAGGTGCGAATCTCGGTTGGATGTACTGAGGTTGGCTTTTCCAAAATGTTTTCCACTCTCCCTCCCCGCAAATGCGTGTACACTTTCTTTAAATAACCTTTCTAATCCCTAAAACCATTAAGGTAGTTAGTATATAAGCGTATAACCCGAATGAATATTAAGACGCGGTGCTAAACAAACAAAAATGTCGAATGACCTTAACCTGCAAATAAATAAAACACAAAATGTTAGTCCAACAGGTGGCTTAGAGAAATAAAATTGTAGTCCCTGGTTTCTCAACTCAAACCCAGCTGTCGAAGTACCCTACTGTAGTGAAACAAAATTGTAGTCCCTGGTTTATTCGCCTCAACCGAGTCAGTAAAGCACCATGTTAAACCCTTCTTGCAACATTTTGTTGACCGTGATGTAGTGAAACCGAGTTAAAAAAGAAACGTGTCAGACTAGGGTTACTCGTTTATTACAAAGCGATGGTTTTGATGACAATCAAATTAGCTGGAATATTTATTCAATTTGTCAAAATGTTATTTCTACAACTATGGTAGCCTGGATGTTATTAAATTTTAAGAGGCTAATTGTTTGGAGTTTTAACTACCTACATTCGTGTGGAGGCAGGATTGGATACCATTTTGAGTACATTCAGCTGGGACTCAAACCCTGGTATCTTCATCAACGGAAAATACAACTAGAGATCATATGATTTACCATGTACCATTACCATGAGTTGATCAGCCGAAGTTAGGTTAATACAACTGTACCTTTTGAATCTATTTAATAAAATGTGTTACGTAGTAGACCCACGGGTACATTTTATCTGAATTATCCTCCTCATCTTTACTATTTCAACGTAATTAATACCTCGTACACGTGATTAGCCCAAAATGTTAGGGAGACGTGGTAAAAAAAAACTAGCTTAACCCAACCAATCAAGTTATTCATTTATCACTACCTTGTGTCTAATAATATATTAAATTACCCCCTTTAGCTGCCGCATAGTCTTAACGTGCTACTCTCATGTTAGGCTAGACTAATGATGAAAGAGAGATAAGAGTTCGATCCCGGTCGGTTTCACTGATGGTAGTTTTTCTCTAAATTGTTTTAAACTCTCTCTCTCTTTCTCTCTCCACGCAAATGAGGGTACATAGACGTATAATCCAAACGGGTGAAATAAATATATCAATTTATCGCAATATTACACGGCCCATTTTGGCACCAACGTGCCATTTTCAAATTTGTCTTGCCACAGTGTGTTATTTAATTTAAATAAGAAAACTAACTAAGCAGAAGGGATTGAAATAGTCCTACCTATAATAAAAACACGATATAAAGTACAAACAAAACAATTTAATTTAGAGAAAATACCAATAATCACGTTTAATAAGAAAATATTTAATCTCAGTAATATTAACTGTATTATATCAAAGAATGAAAATATATATTTCAACGTAAATTTATATATTGTAAAGTAAGGAGCTAATGTGACCGTCAGTTTTTAAAATACGTTTCAAATTAATATTTCAGTCCAATTAAACTTGATAATGAAGCTCATCTGATTAAATGCCCCCTTAAAAGATTGGATCCTGCTTTTAAATAAGGCAAAAGCTACTGGGTTTGCATTACACAAAACACTTTTTTTTATTGTGGTTATTTATTAAGTATATTTGTGTTCCATTCATTACATTTTTGTCCCCTTGATTCAAGTATTTAAAATATACAAACCATCTCTATGATATCAGTATACACCAAATTACTAGATTAAACTTACCTAAAGTTTTTACACAAAAACAAAAGGAAGGACCAGTTTATTATATGTATTTTAATAATAAAATAAAAGATGTTGCCTTCTCCTATTTACGTACAATCGTAAAAGAAGCATCAAAGTTGAACAAACCTTATAAAAAGGATACAAGCTATCCCACTTCGATGATCGCATAGTCTAAGGCAGAAGTGGTTAACCTATTTTTCAAGTTATTTACAAGTGTGGTAAATGAGAAGTAAAGTTTGCCACTACAAAGAGTAAACTCCATGGCGTCAGCCTATAATCAAGCCATATCTACTGAGTGGATGCCGTTTGTTGGTGAAGATACTGCCAACTTCAAATGATAGAGAATATCTTGTGGTCATTACAACGAACACTACAAGCATAAATCTCATTTTTCTAGATAGAAGCCACTACTTTTTCATTCAAGTAGCTCCTCATTTGCCCTCACGAGGCTGAGTTGACCCCGTTCCAAACCAATTGGTTTATAAAAAATCTGGAAGCTCCAGGGATCGAACCCGGGACCTCTGGTTCTGTAGCCAGGAAATCTCTCTGACCACTAGACTATAGAGGTGGTAGAAATTCTCAACACAATGTGATAATTGAGGATTTAGGTTTCTCAATAGGACATAGGTAATTTAAACCCAGTCATGCTCATCATCATAAACCAGACTACACGATATTGACGCCCTAGTCCGCGTGTCCACCGATTAGGTTAGTACCATTGTATTTTCTCTCAAACATCCCTTTACAATCCAGACCATCACCTGGCGGTCTCAAGCTTGCCTGACCACAAATGTCAGCCGCAACCTGACTGGATGTGAACCCAGGTCTCCAGTGAGCCCTACCACTCCCAATATGACCTTGTCAGGAGCTGTGCAGGTGAACAGGGGCAACTACGGCGGAGATTACCTCCACTAATGGAAGCCACGCAAGGCATGCTTCTGCGATGATTGGATTTTCTTGTCCTTCATTCTCTGTCCGTGATCTTGGGTGAATTGAGGGTGGGCCAGGGGTGGGGCCAAGGTGGTTGAGGGTGGACACGGAGAGAGGGCACATCTCTCGACAGGCTGCTTGTTGGGTCATGTAGCAGCTCATTAAGGAGGTCATGTCATGGAGGTGACACAGACAATTAATATGCACTATACTGTGACTCCCGCGTGGACTGAGTTGTTATGTATTTATAAATCCCTCAATGCAAAATTATTCATCAATAGTTTTGTTAATAATGTAGTACTACCAGTTTGGGCTATCTGCTTGTTCCCGCAAGGAATGAGAAAGATATAATTATGGCTGAATGCAGCCGCATTTTGGTGGAGGAAGATTGAGAAAATATTTGGGAAAAACCCCATTCAGTACACCTGCCTGGGATTGTAACCCTAATATTCCCTTAAAACACTAATTTAGTCTATTGCGAGAGAGACACAAGCCTATTTTTACTTTCCAATATCAAGAGAAAGTATTGTGATCGAAAAAATCAATCTCGAGACTATGACAAATATTAAGATTTTCTGCGAAGAGGAAGTCAAAAAAGTGGAATTGACAATTATTTTGTTTGTCCCCATGTCTGTCTATCAATCCCCCCCCTGACCTTGGATCCAAAATGGTTTGATGGATTTTGTTTAAACATGATATTTAGATTTTATTGGGCTATATCATAAAACTATATTTTTTTACTCTAGCCCTTTAATTAAGGGTAGTTTACTAATGAGTAATATTTCCTAAAATTTGTCTAACGATTTAGTTTGGACTGCATATTGAAGAGTTGACAGTTGAAATAGTTGTAGTTGAACGTGGAAGTGTCTATATGTATAGTCCTACAGAGGTGAGTAAGAAATTGTCCATGACTAGAATGAGCTTGTGTAGGTAAATAAATGTGTAGTTTTTAGAAACGAGCACACGTCTCATTCTTGTTACAGTCTTGTTATAGTTTAGTCGTGATGTAGACTTGTTATAGTAATGTTGATAGGCTTATTGAAAACTACCAGGGGTAGCACTGTGTAATTCGTTATTGGGAATAAATTCGTTGAAAGGTAATCAAATGATGGGAAATTTTTTGAAAATTCTAAATATTTTGAAGATAGCTCAAACGGTTTTGTTCTAAATATATATCTAGAGATTGTATGGTATGACAAATAACATTGTATAATTGTTTTTTGGGTAAAACTCATTTATGGGTAGTTTACTGATGACTGTATTTTTCAAAAACTTTAAATATTTTACAAAGATCTCTAACGATTTGGTTCCAAATGGGTATTATTGTAGGGTTTGACATAATAAATAACACTGTTTACTTGTTTTGGGGGTAAAAATCATCTATGGAAAGTTTACTGATGAATGATTTTTCAAAATCTGAAAATTATTTTAAAAGTGACTTTAACGATTTGGTTCCAAATGAGTATCTTAGGAGTGTTTACTTGGTTTTGGGTAAAAATTTGGTAAAGGTTGTTTTATTGATGAGTGATTTTTGAAAATTCTAATTATTTTGAAAATGGCTTAAAATGTATATTTGGGCAGTGTTTTAAATGAAAGTGATAAATTTAGCTATATACTTGGAGTGTTTTTGGAGGAGGGGTCACAAGGAGGTTCTAGCTATTGGCAATTTGCCGATGACTTTTTTTTAATTTGGATATTTAAAAAAATTTGCATTAACAATTTGGTTAAAAATGGTAATTTTTTAAGTTGATTGTATTATAAATATTTATATAGATTTTTTTAAAAATGTAGTTTTTAATGACTGATTTTAGTAAAATTAAATTTTTTGAAAATAGTTGACTATTTGGTTCAAAATTGGTACTATAGTATTATTTAACATTAGATTTCAATAAAAACTTATTTTTATTCATCTAAACTAAATTAACTTAAGGGTGGTTTACTTACTACTAGAATATTTGAATTTTTTGGAAATTGACCTTGAAGATTAAATTCAAAATGTGAATCTGTGAATATTTTTTCATAATAAATAAGAATAAGTTTTTATTTTTACAAATAACAAATAATTCTAGGGTAGTTTAGATATTTTTTTAAAAAATTTGAATGTTATTAAATACATTGCTTTAAAATGTATATAATGTGTTGGTCGCAAAGCCCAAAAACGGCCAATGGACGGATTTTTTGCTCAATCCTAGGATTGGACGTTTTAAATGGTCAAAGCCAGTAGTTATACCAATTTCGGGCTTTGGCCGTCTCCAAACAAAAGAATCTAGGATTGTGCAATTACTAACACACAACTGAAAAATAATTTGTTATTCACTCGATCATAACCAGAACCTTTTAGCGTCAATGTGCTGGTTTAAATATCACTTCACAATATCTTACATAATGATTCAGGGGGAAGAAGGTAAAATTAAGGAACTGCACCATCATTCACTCTTAGTCGGGGTGTCAAGCTCGTTAGCGAGCTCTTAAATCTAGCAGGCTTATTCAAAACCGACATTTTGATCATAAAAGATCATATTTTAGTTTCTGTCTTGATCCAAGCAGTTTGTTTTATGCTCTTTTACAAGCCAGACTCCCAGCAAAGACTTGTAAATTATTTCTGGTACTTGACGTGAGCGAACTTCTGCCCCTGCAATGCACGCCACCTGGTGTATTTATTTACCGGGGCGTACACTCGTAAATTAAGCTCTGGAATCCAGTCAGAAATGTCATGTGCATGGCTCACGGGACTCTTGCGTAAAGTGGAACATTCCTCTTGATTAGGCAGGGCTCATTATTGATTTAAATTACTACAGCCGGTTTTAATTGAGTAACAAAAACATATATATGTACGTTTTGGCGGAAAACCTTACAGTACAAACATATTCTACCTAAATTAGAAAATATGTCTAGACAGTATTTCATCACTAAATAATATTGTAGAGTGTTGAACTATATTACACAGAAAACTAACTAACATTAATTCAGAACTACCCACATCAATAGGCATGTGGCGTCAGTTGCGTCTTGTCTGGTTTGTCAGTGACGAGGATGTCAACAGTAGAACCTCAGCCATTTAAATTAGTTGTTTCCCTTAGTGGTTTTTAGCTCTTAACTTCCACACACATTCAGGTATATTATGATAAAATTCTACCACACTATTTGTAAAAATAATAAGATAGTGGATATCCCGGACGAGGTGCAGATAGTATTAGTCTATATTTTCATTTAAACATGTGTAGAAGATTGACACGTGTTACAATGCTCTACCACTGAATTATCCAGGTTATTGCTGTACACAGGGGTCATACATCACTCAGAGATTAAAGGGGCTTCCTAGGTATCTGACATATTGTCAATCAGATGTTGCACTTAGTTTAGATATTGACAAAACATTTAACAGAACACGAGTTTGGTGTTTACAGGAATGAAAACATAGCTATTTTCTATGACCCTATATATATTGTACTTGCAAGTCAAATCTGTCAGAATATATGGACTATCAAACAGTGAGTGCATTTTTTTAACCCCTCTGAATATATATGTATATGTATATATATACACAGAGGGGTCCAAAAAATGTATTCACTGTTTGATAGTCCATATATTCTGACAGATTTGACTTGCAAGTACAATTTTTGGCACTGAAAGAGAGTTATGGTATATGTTAAAAATGACCATCAGCAGCGTCTAAACAACGTCGATGGCGCCGAACTGCATACCGAACTACGCGTGTCAGTGTATCTGGCGTAATGGCAGTACATGACGTTACGATTGTTTCACGTAGCTGGTTTTTGTCAATACATATATTTTAAAAGTTGAAATTTTTAAATTTGAAAAGTTCAAAAAACCCAAGTATTTTGGTTTATAGCTAGGTCCTAAAGGCCTGTGAAATGAAACGTGACTAGTTTAAGAGCGTAAAATGGATCTTTGCGAAATAATTTAATAAGGAGATCACTATACAAATTAAATCGCCATTTGTATTTTCCTTTTGTTTGTTTTACTACTGGACAAATCCACCCTGTAAAGTTATTAACCCAATTGGTTTCTGGCCTTTATGAATTTCTTCTAGACTATTCCTACGCTTTAAGGTGGAGTCTCTGATGGACGTATGAGATCTTCGGAAAGATAGAAGCTATCAGAAACAGAGTCACCGGTGATTTGGGATGGATTTTAAATGCCGGGTGTATACATTTTTATTCCTTTCGACAATAATTCCTGGATTCCTTCCCTAACTATTTTCATTATTTTTACTATCTCATATAAAGAGTTAAGAGTTAGTTTTGTAAACTTTAAAATTTTCAATCTTGAGATAGTGAACCTTGTTTTATGTACCCTTGAACCCGAAAAAAGTGGATTTTACCATTCTGTTTGTCCCCATGTCTGTCTATCTGTCATTTGTTCTATATCCGAAACCATTTTATGAATTTTGTTCAAACTTTCTGTTTAGGTGTTATAGGGCTATTTATTACCCTAGGTCATTTTTACTATCACCCTGGCCCTCGAATTAATTACTGTGAGTGATTCTTTTGAATTAAAAATATTTCGAAAATGGCTATAACAATTTTGTTTAACATTATATCTGGTGAGTGTTTGAAATGACAAATAATTCTGTGTAATTTTTATGGAAAAATAATCGTTTAAGAGTAGTTTACTTTGGACTGATTTATTTAAATATTTAAAAAAATGTTCTAACGATTAGAAGTTTAGCTTGGGTATATATTACATTTTATACATATAAATACTTATATAATTATGTTTTATTTTCTTAAACAATCATTTATTAGTAGTTAAGTGATAACCAATTTTTGAAAAAATAGATTTTTTTTAAATAGCTCTAGTTATTTTGTTCAAAATTGGTATTTGGAGTCTATTTTACATTATAAATAATAATATAGGTTTATTATTTTAATAAATTAACTAAAGGGTATTTTACTTGTAAGAAATATTAGAAAATTGGAAATTTTTTGAAAATGGCTTAAAAATAAGCTATAGTTCAAATTGTTTATGTAGGAGTTTTTTTAGTAAATAATATAATATTTTTATTTTTACAAACATAAATAATTAGAAAGTTGTTCACGAATAATAATTATTGAAGATTTGAATTTTTTCTAAATAATTTTAAAAATTTGGTTGAAAATGTATATAATAATAGTGTTTATTTTTATTAACAAAAGAAAGGGTTTGTTGTTCTTAAGAACACTTAATTATCGTGTTTCATCGTAAATCTACAACAGAAAATTTTGTTCCAAGATAAAATACACTATGTTAAAGAGTTTGTACGATTGTGTCATACCACTTAATTTTAAATGAATTCATTAATGAATGATGTTCACAAAAAAATCTCGAACATATTCAAAGAGAAAGTTGTAATTTAATAAAACCAGCATTTGTTTTGACAGCAATTTCTTGAGTTCTACCAAAGCTTTTTACTTTGTTTTAAAATATAAGCATTTACTTTGAGGTTTATTACATCAAAGTTTACATATTTTCAATAGTGAGGTCATAATATATTTATAATTTAAGTTAATCGATGAATAAAATGACACTAATACAAGGTTCCCGCTGTGATTAAAAATGGGTTGGGGTCTTTAAAAAAACTACACAAAAAATCTCAAATCCTCTGAACTTACGCTGGGCTTATTTACAAACCATGTGAAAAATACGACCACTAGTTCTAAAATAATTTTCATAAATATATTTCAGTTACTCCATTTTATTTACTCGACGATTTTGTGTATGCTTTATCCACACCATATTGAATTTTAGCTATAGTAAATATGTATAAGTTTGGTAATTATTCTTTTTATGTTTATAATTGTAATGGTTTTAATGTAATCTACGTGGATAATTAAATATTTATAAGACTAAATGATATACACATGACATATACCAGTACATTTGAAAATTAGTACGGATTTTATGGTCCACCCATTCCTCTCACACTTCAGAATAAGTTTTTGAACACACCCTTGTCTTGAATTATAAAGTAAATAATCTCTTAAAAATATTACTAAATTAAAAATTAATTAATTTTCTATGTAAAACTAAATGATAACGTTGTTAAACCCACGTCATATCTGTAAGTAATCTGCCATCTCTTTGTTCCTGTCCCTCCGGAGTCTTTGTTCCTCCTTCAAGTTGACGCAGAGGTAACCAGGCGTATCTGTGCGCCGTTCAGTCAGACATTGTTAATCTGTCATCTCAAATACTAGAAACCTCATTGTTCTCACATTTCCTTCCTTAGTTATACTTACCTTACCTGCCACGGATTATTTCCACAACTCTTAGAGAAATATATCTCTGAATATTTTTTTAATCATGTCAAATTATCTCCAGAGAACGATTTTGAACAAAATTGTTTTAATCATTTGAAAAATAGCTAATGTTTTTAAATATCAGCTTTATTAAACTATTATTTTAAAATAAAATCAAACATACAACATTAATTATACTGTAAGAAACTTACCACGCACACATTAAACAAATCATTTGAGTCATTTTTAAAATGTGTAAATGTTTAGCAAATTAGTCAACAGTAAAATACCATCAAATAAAGTTTCCCCCAATAACCCCCCCCC
>CABFWO010003777.1:54490-69225 GCA_902155825.1 Timema genevievae
CCACCTAGTTATGAGAGTGATACTACCACCTAGCTATTAGAGTGACACTACCACCTAGTTATGAGAGTGATACTACCACCTAGCTATGAGAGTGATACTACCACCTAGTTATGAGAGTGATACTACCACCTAGTTATAAGAGTGACACTACCACCTAGTTATGAGAGTGATACTCCCACCTAGTTATGAGAGTGATACTACCACCTAGTTATGAGAGTGACACTAACACCTAGTTATGAGAGTGACACTACCACCTGGTTATGAAAGTGACACTACCGCCTAGTTATGAGAGTGATACTACCACTTAGTTATGAGAGTGACACTACCACCTAGCTATGAGAGTGATACTACCACCTAGCTATGAGAGTGACACTACCACCTAGTTATGAGAGTGATACTACCACCACGGTGGCCGACCACTATATCCAACTGTCCTGTGTTTGCACCAAGTGAAGCTTGATAATAATGACGAAGCAAGTTTTTTCCCTCCTACATGTCCCCCGCGGGTTCATTGATGTGTATGCTGCGATAGGATGTCTGGTTAATGAACTGTTATCATCACCTTGCCACGATAGTACACGTGGTTACACAGAACCGCTCTCTGATAGGCGTAGCGCCCTTCACATTACCAAGGAAGGCCACATAGATTCTATTAAAATGTGTGTGATTCCAAATTGGATTCTTTTGTTGTTCAATTCGGTGTAGTTCCCAAAGCTATGAGCGTGTTAATCAAATGCTTCCTGCAAAATATACGGAAAAAATTTGGTTCTATTTAAAAAAAAATAGTAGATATATTGTTGTTTCAATGTAATCTTTTATTTATATGTTAATATGAAAATATGTGCCGCAATTATTATATTGCATAGTGGAAATATATTTAAAAGGGTGGACTTGCTGAAAAACCAATGGGTAATGCAATATAAAACATTAGAACCTGAATAAAATATTATAGTAAATTCAAGCCGAGTACAGAATAATCACGAGTGATTTTCAATTTTTCATACTAAGAGAAAGTATTGGGACCGTGAAAAAAATCTATATCGAAATTACGACGGATCTTCACGTTTTATGTGACCATGAACCCAAAAAAGTAGATTTACAATTCTGTCTGTCTGGCTTACTTAGTACGCCAATGCTCTAACCACTGAGCTATACAGGAAAGGTCCCGGGTTCGATTCCACGTCTCCACGTGTCCACGTCTCATTTTTCAATTTTCAGAAGATGATAATTATATAGATGGAGAATTCCTCACTAAAAAGCATAAATAATAGCTTCGGCTATTTGATTGATAAATATGCAATCCCGTACAATTAAAATAATTGTACATGTGGCAGAGTTGAAGATGGCTACGCCAACTGATAGCTCGAGATCCTAATAAAATCCCAAAATTTGTAGCCGACGATTTCTGTACGTCTATCATAGACCCTGCCTTAAAATATGAGTGAAGAGTGCGAGATGATTCCTGAATAGCTCAGTAGTTAGAGCATTGGCTTACTAAGACAAAGGTCCCGGGTTCGATTCCCGTGTCCAGGTGTAATTTTTCAATTTCCAGAAGATAAATGCGAATAGCATGGACGAGTAGTAAAACGTGGTGCATCAAAAAAGCTTAGATAGATTATTTTACTAAAACCAGCCACTGTGCTTTTATTCAGACTGTGTTTTTGTATTGAACTTTTAAGTGTAGCTAGGTTTATTCACACTAACTATAGATTAAATTTAATCTGGCTACTGTGGAAAGTATCCCATTCCTTTGGATGGTGTGAAAAAAAATGTGAAAGCTCCAACAAAGTCAACTCAATTAAATAATTCTATTTAACAGCAGCTCCGGCATGATCAGTGTTTCAACGGGCCATGAAGTGGGTTAAGTTAATAGCGGGAAATGGAAGACGGGGCAAGAGGGGTAAGGGTGTGGATCTACATTAATAATAAATGGTGTGCTTGGGTTATTGGCTGGAAGTTGCGAAGATAAGAAGATGGGGGGAAGAGGAAGGGAAGGTTTAGGGGTGGATTCGCACAGTTGCTGACATCCATAATGGATGTCTTCTTGCTTCACCCCCCCCCCCCCTCCTTCATTTCTTCAACAGAAATGTCACTTGATCCTTGCTGTGAAACCAATGAGGAGGATTTGAAAACACTTCTGATCTGGTGTTCATGAAGAAATCGTTCTGAGTTTGAGGCCCTGTCACGCCTCAAGTAATACATTATTTATATTCGGGCTTGTCTGTAATTTACAGTAGCTAAAGTTGGAAACTTAAGGGTGTCACCTATTTGAAGGGAGATATCCCCCCAACCCTGTATTTCTTTTAGAGATAAAAACTCCAAAAAATTTTAAGCCACTAACTAATCCTCAATTATCTTAGAATAGTAAGTTGTGACCCTGTTAATTGTTTGAGGAAGGTTTGATCTATGTTTTAAAAAATTCTCGTTGCTGCAACATTTTGTTTCAAACGTCTATGAAAGTAAGAATATATTAATACTTTTTTTTCCAAAATTACTATAGTTAAAATTTAAGAATTTTGAATCTATAGTGAAATGTTAATATTAAGCTCCATTTTGGTGTGAGCTATGTTTTTTAATAAAAAACCATTTCTCATATAGCGCAGTATTTCTTAGCAATTGGAATGTGTTTCAGCTCTTCGTCATGCTAGAGCGTTTAAGGGCATTACAAACATTCACCCGCATTGTAATTTTTAAATATTTGTTAGTTATATTAAAATACTGCTTACCACAAAATGAGTTTAAAGGTACGAACAGGATTCTTTACTATAAAAAACTTTACTTACTCTACTTACTTATTTACTTACTCTATGAGATTAGGAACTTGAAAGTTCACTAACGCACTTATAAATAAGCCACCTATCTATATCTTGAGCTAGCTCTATCCAGCCCACCTCATTAACCCTATATCTTTCAAGTCCATTCTAGTGTTATCTTCCCATCTGCGTCTAGGTCTTCCCATTGGTCTCTTGCCATTGGGTTTGCAAGTCAGTATCCTGAACAAGGTTATAGAATCTCCCATTCACACTGCATGTCCTTTCCACCCTAATCTCTGATAATTGGTGATCCTAGCAGTGTCTTGTGATGAGTAAATAATAATGTGAAACTATAAGAATAATTCATATTCAACGCCGTTTTACGGCACTTGCCACAGTTATGTAATTACAATTAAGGGTATAAGAATTATGTATAGCCTTGCCTAGACCCCTGCAGTCTTTATTTAAGTTGGTCATAGCAGAAAATTATAATTTATCCAAGAATTAATTTTGTGAATTTGAAGAGTCGGAACCACCATTATATTATTGAATATCACAGGGACAGTAATTTTTTCCTTCGGAAAGGAGGTGGCCTACAGATGAGTTATCTTGGAATATATTCTCTTAACTACCACGTTGATATAATTATTACTTCAGGGCCATCCCCGTGACTAAGTGAGTAGAGATGTCTACTACAAGTCTAGGGGACACTGGTTTATTCGGGGTAGGGGTAAAGAAAGTCTTTAATATTTTTATACTGATTTGATCCACTTACAAATAGAAAATAGATATTGGCGTGGTGATACAGGTTAAGTTATTTTGTAGCTAGTGGATTTATGTAATGATCTTTGGATTTACAAAGTTCACGTTAAAAACCCTAAAAATAAAATAAAATGTAAAACATATTTTATAATATGTAGATACAAGCTAATAAGGAAAAGAATGCAAAAAACAATTATAACATTGTAAAAGGCAGGGTGTAAAAATGTTGTTTTTGGCTCCTCTTCTTACTACACATCCAAACCATACGCGTTTTAAGCACGCTAATGAGGTAGATTTTAGGAAAATATAGTATAATCAAGCACATTTGAGTGGAGGAAGAATAAGAAATAATTTATGGAGAATTACCCTTATTATATCCGGTCAGGGATCTAACCCCAACTTCTCAATATTGCAAAGCAAGCCTAGATAGATTACTACATCTATCCCACGTCCACACTGATGCACCGACAATTAATTTGTTGATCCAAATCTTACATAATAAAATAAATAAACATCTATATTGGGCTCTACTATATTAATATTCCTGAGGGAAAAGAGACTATTTGATAAATGTTTGAATTCACTGATAGGCATGCAACTAAGATGTGTAATATAATTTTAGGGAGTTGCTCCTTGGAAGAGGAAGAAAAGCAAAAGTAGCAAATTCACATTTTACATAAGATAGAGGAAAGAACTTTGCTCTTGACAAAGGAATGAGAGCGGAAGTTTGGTCTTTAGAGAAAATGGAAGGTAGAAGTTCGCTCTTTTTAAAAAAAAAAGTTGAAGATAAGATTGATCTTGACAAATAAGCATGTTGGAACTTCACTTTTAATAAAAGAAGGTAGGTATAAGTTCGTTGTTGAAAAAAGATGGAGGTGTGAAGTTCGCTCTTGATAGAATATGGAGGGCAGAAGTTCACTATTGACCGAAAATGAGGAAGTAAATGTACCTTTTGACAAATAAGGACGGTGGCGTAAGTTCACTCTTCCCAGAAATGGAGAAGAGCTTATTTTTTCTCTTGGCATAAGGAGGAAGGAAGTTCACTCTTCACAGGACATGGAGAAGAGCTTATGTTTGCTCTTGGCATAAGGAGGAAGGAAGTCCGCTCTTCACAGAATATGGAGAAGAGCTTATGTTTTCTCTTGGCATAAGAAGGAAGGGAGTTCACTCCTCATAGAATATGGAGAAGAGCTTATGTTTTCTCTTGCCATAAAGAGGAAGGAAGTTCACTCTTGACAGAAGATGTAACGCAATAATTCACTCTTGACAGAAGATGGAAGAGAAAAGTTTGCTACAAGCAGAAGATAGACGGCAGAAGTTCAATCCTAACAAAATTTAAAGAGGGAAATCTTGCTATTGAAAGAAGATGGTGGAGGGAATCTTGCTTTTGACAGAAGATGGAGGAGGAATTTTTGATCTTGACAAAAGATGCATAAGGGAATCTTGCTATTGAAAAAATATGGTGGAAGGCATCTTACTGTTGACAGAAGATTGGGAAGGAAATTCCACTATTGAAAGAAGATGGAGTGAGGACTCTGGCTCTTTACAGGATGAAGGAGGGAAGTTTTCTCTTGACAGAAGAAAGAGAAAAGAATCTCACCCTTTACAGATATAAAAAGAAAAAGAAGAGAGGAATTTCGCTCTTGACAGAAGATAAAGGAGGGAAGTTTGTCTTTACAGAAGAAGGAAGGAATCTCGCTCTTGACAGAAAATAAAGAAGAGAAGTTGAATTTTTATAAAAGAAGGATGAAGGAATCTTGCTCTTGACCGAAGATGGAGGAGGGAAGTTTGCTCTTGACAGAATATGAAGGAGGTAAACTCTCCCTTGATAGAAGATGGAAGACGGAATCTCACTCTTAACAAATAAGGAAGGAGGAAAATCGCTCTTAACAAAAATGGAAAGCCAAATTTCGTGGAAGGGCTGAAAGATAAAGCTGAGGTGTTCATTGGAACACCCTTATTGCCGCATGAGGCAGCGAGGATACTTAACATGACAAAAAGTCCTGCCTTCCCGCCACATCCTAATGAAGTAATCTTCGAGTTTGGACTAATGAGGTGCTCAGCGTCTGCAACATCTCGTGCCACGCCCATATTTAAACTCGCACACGCACAAAAACTGCCGAACACAATTCCTTGAGACAGAAATAGATCGTGAAGGGGAGTGGTGACTTCGTGGCATGTACCTTGAAGGGTTTTTTTCGGTCATTACGAAGCTACTAATCTCGCCTTTATTCAATCTAGAAAAAGCTGTTAGGTTTTTTTTTGTTGGTTTTTCTTTGAAACTTTTTTTTTTGGGGGCACAGTAAGGGTGGGGCTGCACAATTTAATGTACTCACTTTGACGGGCTGTAACATCTTGAACAAAGTGAGGGAGTCAGGTTTTTGTAATCAATAATCTAATAGCTGTTGTTGATTTTTTTTAAATGAAAGTGTCCACGAGTATTATATAAAAAAACACCCATTTTTACTACTATAAAAAAATGGACGCTGATTCTTTACACCCTTCTGAACAACCCGCATATTTCACAAATGGGCTAGCTATGAGTAATTTAGAGGAAATATACTCACATTTGCATGGAGGAGTGGAAACCATTTTTTTAAAAAGCACCTCATAGCTCCTGGCAGGGATTCGATCCCTGACCGACCCCCCCCCACCCCAACTACCTTCGAACTAGACTTGATGAGGTTGACGCCTTAGCCCGCATGTCAGCTGATGAGGGTATTGTTACAGTGTGTTGGTAGAAAAGTTGGAATTCTTTTTTAACCTATTTTATCAATAGCATTTCGGTGGGTACGCGAGTCCTGTTTGCCGGTGAGGGTGACAACGGGGTTTGAATCTCGACCGAATGCACTGAGGGTGTTCTTTTTATTGGTTTTTACACTTTCTCTCTACGAAAATTAGGGTGCATTCTTTCTCTAAGCACTAATTGTTTCTCTCTTGCTCTATTAGTCTTCTTGAGCATCCTAGATGGGTCGTAAGGCCTGGCGTACAAATAAAAAGAATGAAATTAGAAAAAAATACTTTCGTAAATAATATTCTGAAGTAAGAAGAAAATTTAAAACTAATTTTTTTACAACAAATCTGTAGCAAAAATATTATTTTAATTTTAAATCACTGTCGAAAATTATTTATTTACTATTTTAGATTGTGTTAATCTAAGTTAATAAGCTTGGCGTGCTATTAACAGGATGTGTTACAGTATAAAATAAAATAAAACATTTTCATTTTATAAAATTAAATGTGTGTGTACATGTTAGAGTTGGTCCTTAGTAGAGTGTCCCGATTTCTGAGTGTCTTGTTTACTGACAGCCTTGTTGCGGATTTCATCTACAATTCAAAACTATGATAAACACTAGGGTTTTGTTTGAAGCAGTTATTCGTATCAGTAATCCACCGGCGGACACACACACACACACACACACACACAAAAACTAGTCCTCGCTACACAGTCCAATATATGTCGATCAAACATGCATCAAGCTAGGTATTACGTGTTGCTAAGTTTGATTGATTAATATTGGAAACTCTTGTTTGTACAAGCTCGCTTCAAACTGAACATGGAACCTAACTTGTATTCATTCACACAAGCTCTTTTTAATTCATTTTTATCATGTAGGCTGTCCAATTAATTGATGTAAACGTGTTTCAATTGACGATTTATTTATAAAATGATTAATTCATATTCTATTAGACATATAAATAATTAAAAAACAGACTTAAATAAAATAAAAGAGGTTGAAGATTACTAATACTAGAGTGAAGAAAGTGTCCCAAAAAGTTTTAGGAGGGTGTTAAGACTGTTCTAATATTTATAAAATGTAAAAACCGAGTGTGGAAAAAGCACAGATTTCATAGAAGAATAAAGTGGAAACATATTGATTAAAACAGTTACAGTAATGAACAGAACATTACTGACTATTTATTAATATATTTCTATGACATCCTATCTTAGTCAGTAGAGTATCTGCTTACTGAAAGTAGGGTCCAGGTTTCGATTCCTGGAATGGACGAAAATGTATCATTTGATGAAAATATGGGTTTTACATTAGTAAATCGATGACCGGGGACTGAATGTTGTGCCTGTCTTAATATTAATTTATATGATAAAGCATATGAAGCTACGACAGGCCTAGCAAGCCGGAAGTGGAAAAATATATTACTTTGCTACAAAAAACTGACACAGGCCACAGGCTGGAAACAATAATGGGTGTAAAAAAAATTATTCTGTTGGTGATATTTTGTTTTGTTTGTCACTAACCCTCTCACTAAAGGCTTAAGGTGAAATAATGAAAAATTCGCGAGGAAAATTTAGTTTTAGTTTTAGGCTAATCTTTTTGCCCCTAACTTTTAAAATTACCTCGTTGGTTAAAGTCGGTAAAACCGTTTACTCTTAATTTCAACCATGAAAAATTGGCTTATTAAATTATACATAAAATGTTTGTGTGTATGTGTGTGTGAGGGGAGAGAATGTGTGAGTGAGAGTGTGTGAGAGCGCTAGAGAGAATGTGTGTGAGAACGTAGAGAGAGTGTCAGATAGAGAGAGAGAGAGAATGTGAAACTACAGATGTGGTACTCAAACTTTACGGTACTTTGAAATATCATTCCCTCAAAATTATCAACATGGAAACATAATTGAACTTACTGTATTTGTAAGAATGTGAAAAGATAGATGGGGTCCACAAAACTTCACTTTTAAAAATCATATCCTCAAAATCAAGCGGTAAAATGAGAATATAGCTTAACTTATGTACTTATATTGTGTTACTATTTGCAAAAATGAACATCAAAACCCATTATTTGAAAAAAAAAAAAGAACACCAAGACTCAAACTTAAATAGTTAAAATGGTTGTTTTTGAACATTATTCAAGATAATTTTACCGTTTTTGAGCATGTAATACATACCAAAACATATTTAAACATCATTTTATCTTGCGTGAAACGAAACGTAGACAATATTTTCACGAGCTTAACAACGTAACCTTTTAATCTTCAAATTATGCCCAGTATTATTGTTTTAAATGCGAATTAACGATAAAAAATTGAATGTGTTCCCAGCTTAGGAATATCAATTTATATGTGTTATGACCAGCATACAAAGAGAAAATTGTGATGTGTTTGGACCAACAAACAAAGATTTAGTTATCATTTTTTAGGCAAAGAGATATATTTTATTTAGAGATTTACAGTCATGCAACAAATAACGGTTCCCATGATTACTAAACAAATAGTGGAAAAACTGAAAATTATCTGTGAAAATCGGGTTTTCGTGGAAAACTACTATTTTTCTCGACATCCTGGACGTCTAGCCGTTAAAATGAGTGTTCGTTTGTCAAAATCTGATCAGTCATTTCCTTGTAATTTCTATTACCGGAAACGGGCTTTTCAAATTACACATGAGAAAGATATTTTTGTTTTGTTAATATATTAGTAATTCACTTTATACCCGCGCACCAGTGTACATTTGCAGATATTTTTAACTATACAATTGAATACTATCTAATGATACAAGATTATATTATTTTACTACTATAATTGATAAACTTCTAGGATTCCTGTAATATATTATTTTATTCATCGAATGTATTAATATTTGATGCCGCTAGTTAATACGATATTTACTTCTAAAATTAAATACTTTCTAATGTGGCTGAGTTAAATTATTTTAGTACCAACATTTAATATTTTCTAATGTAGCTGTATACAAATTTTTTATCTCTGATTTCTATCAAATGCGGCAAGATTATATATATTTGTATATCCTAGAATTGTTTACCATTTAATGAGTCTGTATTTTTTAAATTAAATCCTTAAACGTATTTTTATATGGGGTCAATAAATTGTATAATTACTTTCTCTCCACCCCTTGGAGAGAGAAGTATTGTGATCATAAAAAAATTAACTCGTTGGTTTTAACAATTTTGATTAAAATTCCTAACAAGGCACTATTTAATAATACTAAGAGATGGCACATCTAATTTTTTTCGGGAAAATGACATTGAGGGTATATTATATCAGTGCATATCACCAATTTTGATAATATCTCTGCAATTCCTTGAGAGATTAAACCACTTGACATCGCAAATTAGTAGGACTATTACAAATAAAATAAATTTTATTTGAAATATATTTTTATAAAACCAATAGTTTCGGAGCTATGGGCAAATATATTCTTTTAAATTGGGGTCTGGGAGATTGACTGGTGGTATGCTCTTTGGTGAACAGAGATGCTATTCTTATGTTTCTGTAACCGTGTATATTATTTCATTCATGCTATTTTATGGAGTGTTTCTGCAACCCTGTATATTATTTAGTTTCACTTATATTACTAGTTTTGAGTAAACATCTCCAGTTTTAGGTAAAGGAGCTATTAAAGTCTGTGCAATGTACAGCGTAACAAACTTTTTTTTTTACTTCTGTAATGGATAGCCCACCCATAGCTACCAGATTAGATTTCTCTACACAGTTCCGTTTCATTTTATAATTTTTTTTTCTTATAAGAAATGAAATCTTTTTTGAAAAACCAATTTAATGTTTCGCTCCCTCCCCAGGGAGCTTAGTCGAGAGTCACTTAGAGGCTGTGCGGTGCATGCTGGGTCAGGATTGAGGTCGGAGCTCCTGTCAGCCACATCCCACGGCGCTCCCAAGACCGTCATCCAAGACCTGGATAGGATGATGCGGTGCTTGAAAGGAACGCCACTCGATTGAAATATTATTGATTTTTTTTTGTGTTTCTCAGAAGGTACTAAAAATATTACCAGCTAAATAAATTGATTACTAAAATAAATTAAGCAAACAATGTTTGCTGTTATTGCACAATTATTATTTCTCGATTTTTTTTTCAGCACCACGTTTTGGTTTTACGGGCAATCCGAATTTAATTTTGCTAATGGGGCAGAGATGAGTATTGTAGAATTTAGATAGAATGTACCCACACGGACGGAGAGGTAAAGTTGGAAATATTTTTAAGTCAGTATCACGATCAACTTAACCTTCATGTAACGTAACGTTCACTTAACGTAATAAACTAGTGTGTGATCAGGATTCAAGTAAGTTAAAGTAACAACTCGAGAAAAACACACTCAATGAATATGGATGGTTTGAAAACAAATTTTTTTACTAAAATGAAACCCATTCATTTAGGGATGATTAGGCTGTAATTACTTGCAATGGAAGCTCATTGGATATACAATATAAATTGTAACAAGAAGCTACGACTTTAAGATTTCTCAAGAAGCGGAAAAAACTGTACCGAAGAATTCATCTGTAGCCTGTACCATACACAAACAAATTTAGTAATAAATAGTCCTGTTGAGGTAACTCGCAATATGATTGGCTAGATAATTCACTTGGTGGCTTTCCATAAACTTCATTTAACGTGAAAGTTCTCCCTTGAGCAACTCTTAAGTTAAGTGAACGTTTAGCTAACTGCATCGTGATGGTCACCATTTAAAAACATGAGGATAAGCTTTACATTACGTTACGTGAAAATTAAATAAACGTTAAGTTTATTGTGATCCCGGCACTAGGAAAAGATAATCTCAGATTACCCGGCTGGGACACTAGCCCTGACCTCAAACGTCATCAGCGAACAAGACTGAGCGATCTTGACTTTTAGTCCTTGTGTCCATCGATACGGGTCACTAAATTGTTTTTTAATTTAATTTAATTTTAGCACCGCGTCTTACTACCCGTTCGGGTTATACGCTTAAGTACTAATTACACTAATGGATTAGGAATTGGGAAGGTTGAATTTAGAGGAAGTTAACCCGCATTTGCGTGGATGGAGAGTGGAAAACCATTTAGGAAAAACCACCCCCAGTTCACCCGACCGAGACTCGAACCTAGATCTCCCCATCCTCGGTGGTCTGGCTCAACACGACTGGTGCGTTAGCCAACTACGCCACCGAGGCGGGTCACTAAATTGTTACTTAGTTTACTGGAGATGAAGAAGTGTGGGTATTTTTTATTATTTTCGTAAGAAAACTCCAAATTAAACAATATTGTATCCCAAAATCTAAACATTTGTAGTTTGTTCACACCAAAAGAAAAGACTTCTTGTCTATAAGAATTCGACTATTTTTCTATTTCGGGCGTAATCTAGAAATGTTTTTCTAAAAGTTATGTTTAAGAAACATGTTGAGTTTAATCTTCTGTATAGCCAGCAAACTCCTCTCCATTGGAGTTCCGTTCGATCACAGTGCATTGGCAGGTTTCAAACTTCAATTCAAACGCAAGATTAATCGAAGAGTTGGAGTGGATTCGAAAACATTCTTTATCATATAAATAAAAAATAATGTGTGTACGAGATTGTATGTGTTGACGTTGTAATACCAAAACCAAGAGACCTTAAAAAGCTGAAAAGTGGCATTGGTGAGATGACAGAAAAGATAGAATGGGGGGTTAATAATTGAATACCGAAGATGGGAAGATCGGGATTTGATCCCAGTTGGGTGAACTGATTTTCCAACCTCCTTCTAGGCTAACGTGAGTGCACTTCATCCCAACTAAACCCTTCTAATCCCTAAACAATTAGACAAAAACTAGTACATAGGCGTATAACCCGAACGGGTAGTAAGACGCGGTGCTAAGTATTATTATTATCCTTTATTCAGATATAAAAAAATTGATAATCCTATTTACTGGTGCTATTTTATAGTTTGATAAAAAAAGAAAGAATATTATAAAATTGCCTCATGGAGCCTAAGATAACTATGGCGGAGGTCAGGATCTCCACGGAACACAGTTTGTAAAAGGCTACACTAGTAGGCCTAAGTATAAGGCGTAACATTAGCTAGAATATTCATGTATTAACTATGTACATAGAATTGTTGAATGTATGAACGCTATTATGACGGAGTTCCCGATGTCATAAAAATGATTGACGTTTTTAAATAATTGTCTTGAGAAGAAGATTTTAATAATAATAGTAATAGTAATAATAATAATAATAATAATAATCACAAAATTTCTTCACTTTTGTTGTAATTTACTCCATACCCTATAATTTGTACAGTCAATAAATTTGAATTATGTGATTTTTCGCCTGGGAACAGTGACTAGCAATATAGAGCTACCCTATAAATACCGGTAATATGGTATTCATACTGTGCACCGCATCTTAATACCTAGCTTGGCTATCTGAATATTTACATAAATGGGGTAATGATGAGTAAGGTATATTTTAGAGAAGAATTGCCTGCATTTGCTTGGTAAAACCTCCCCAGCACCTTAAATCTAGACCAGATGAGACTGATTCCTTGGCCCACGCTCTCACATATGTGGTTGTTTTTACTTTTTAATATCAGGAGTAAATATTATAATCGGGAACATTTTTGAACCTGAGATTATGATAAATCTATACGTTATATATCTGTCCGAACTCAAAAAAGTGTATTTTACGACTATGCCTGTTCCCATGTATGTCCGTCTGTCTGTCTATTCCTGGCCACAGATCTGAAACATTTTGATGGATTTTCCTCAAACTTAACATCCAGATGTTATAGGGTAATACCTTGGGATATTTTTTGTTTGTTTTGAGCTTATCCCTAAATTAAGCGTAGTTTACGAATGAGTATTTTTTAAACACATATTTTTCGAAATTGTCTCCAACATTGTTATTTAAACTCTCTATCTAGGGAATATTTTGTTTAGTGAACAAGAGCGTATACCTATTTTGGGTATAAATATTTTAAGGGGTACCGTAGCTTTGTAGTTTACTTATGACTGGTTTTTGAAAAAAATATAATTTTTCTGAAAATAGCTCTAACTATTTTGTTAAAAATATATATTTGGAGACTATTTTACAGGATTGTAAATATATTTGTTGTTTTTCTAAAATCAATTACATCTGACTAATTTTAGTAAATATTAAATATTTCGAAAATGGCTTTTAAGATTGAGTTCAAAATAGGTATTTGGGAATAGTTTTTCATGATAAATAAGAATATATTTTTATTTTATAATTAGTATAAATAATTTAAGGGTAGTTTACAGATAGCCCATTTTAAAAAAAATTCAAGACTTTTTACACTATATGAGAAGTTTGTACGACTGTGCCGTACCATATTTTTATTATTTTTATCTGATTAGAAAAAAAACTACGTTTTAAGAATATCAATATTACAAATTTAGATTTTTTGCTTGTTTCCAAAACAAACTCAGCTTTGTTACTGAAATAAAGTAGTGCCCTATTTGTCATTGTACTCTTGTTTGGAGCCCTAATGAGTCCTGTTTGGGTCTGATCAACAAGCATTTATCAACCTCAACCAAACCTTGTTAGTGCCACACGACCTACTAGAATAAGATAAATACGGGTGAAATAGCAGTAAATGAACCACTTTGACCAATCTTTAAATTAGCTTAGCCTGTTCATGAGCTCTCGGGTTAATAAATAACTTTTAAACAACAGTGTCAGTGAGTATGCGATTAAACGTCAACCATGTCAGGGAGTACGTGATTAAACGTCAACCGTGTCAGTGAGTACGCGATTAAACGTCAACCGTGTCAGTGAGTACGTTATTAAACGTCAATCATATCAGTGAGTACGCGATTAAACGTCAACCGTGTCAGTGAGTATGCGATTAAACGTCAACCGTGTCAGTGAGTACGCGATTAAACGTCAACCATGTCAGTAAGTACGCGATTAAACGTCAAGTTTGTATGATCTTGTTTGTCGATTATCAAGAGGCCAGAGTTCCAATATAAGTCAGGTGTTCTGTGGGCGGTTCTTCCTAAATGGCTTGACCCTTTTTTTCTAAGAAAATGTAGGTACATCTCCTATAATATTTTACCTTCACGATCCCTAACACACTATCGTAATTAATTATATGTGTCCTAGCGGACCCGACAGATGTTGTCCTGCCCGAATGTTGGCTTTTCGTTTGGGTGGCATAATTGATTTCAATACTATGTGATCATCACAATTACAAACTCACAATGAACTCCATTTAGTGAGTTACACAAATATTACAAATTCAGTGTTTGTCAAGACAAACATACAAAATAAAACATCTTTTCATTTTTGGCATTTCGCCCACAACTCCACAAATATCAGCTGTATCTAAAAACAAACATAACTATGAATTATTCTCAGAAGTTCAATTATTCATGAACTTTTCAGAAGGTTTTAACAGTCAATTATTGATGAACTTATGATTTTTTTAACGGTCAATTATTAATATTATATTCATTACTATAAATATTAGTTTGTTGGGGGGGGG
>CABFWO010003778.1:0-11627 GCA_902155825.1 Timema genevievae
CCTGTCATTCTTTTTTTAGCCACACCAGTATTACCAGTGAAAGGGAGGGTCGGGGTTCGCATCCCAGCAGTGTATGCCAAGGGTGTTTTTCCTTCTTATTGTTTTTAGCCCCGCGTCTTACTACCCGTTCGGGTTATACGCATATAATATACTAATTACAATAATGTGTTAAGGATCAGGAAGGTTGAATTCAGAGAAACTGTAGCCACATTTGCGTGAAGGGAGAGTGTAAAACCATTTAAGGAGGACAAAACCCTCAGTGCACCCAACCGGGATTCGATCCTTGATCTCCCTGTATATTGTGATAGTGACTCTTTGTACCAGGCATGTTCTCCTGCTTTAGATTATACAGCCACCAAAGCGGGTTTTTTCTTAAATAGTCTCGTTATCTTCATAGGAATTTAGTTACATTTCCTGTATATTAGGCCTATACCTTCCTCATTCCTACCCTATTATTGTAAACAGGCGTGAACCAAGACTGTTACTAATGCTAATAAAACCTACATACATTTTATATAGATATATATATACATAAAAAAACAAGAAAAATGTTAACATAATATATACAAATTTAGAAAAAAATAAAATATTAAAATGAAAGGCTTAGATTAGTTTTTTTCCATTATTGAAAAAATTAGTTATTATAGTTATTATTAGTTTGTTTTAATTTTCTTATCTTGACACAGTAAATACAATCTTTAAGTTCACTGATTACATTACAAATGTTGTATTTTACGTCTCGTTGGGATTCAGTGAGTCCTCTCAGGTTTTCCTTCATTGTAAGTGCTTCAGGAACGGGTGGTATTGGTTTCTCCACTTGGATGTCCGTGCTGTCTTCTTCATCAGAGGATTCTTGGATGTTTATGTTCTATACTTCTTCAAAAATCTCCCTATCTGTAAGCGTTCTACCGCCGTTCAGTTAAGTATGAAATGAGTGGAAAATCGAAAAAATTAGCAATGTAGGCTTAAAATTATACTAATATCTCCTAAAATTCGAACTAAATGTTTTTTTATCATTTATATATATATAGGAATTTCATGGGGAATTAAGGTGGGTTCAAATTATACCATTTTTGGAACCAGCCAACGTCAAACTATCCAAATTCTACTGTATTTTCAAATGTAAAAAAAAGAGTAATTATTATAATTAACTAAAGAAGTTCCTGTTCCGACACCTCTATCGGTAACGCGTCTGCCTTCTGTGCCAACGGGCGCCGGGCTAGATTATTTCCGGTACCGAAAAATGTTTCATTTGTGAGATTGAGTCAGTTTAATGTTTTTAAATGCGCGTGTAGGAGGGCGGGGGTTATCAGCGCTTGATATTGAACCCAAAAATTGAGAGCAGAAACTCCTTGAGTGGTGCAGAAATTCACAGGATAGCACAAATGTATGTATGTTGGCCCGTGATGCTTTGCAACACAAAATTAAAACAGCTGATTACCAACAATTTTATTTTCTAGTGTCTAAGCAGATCCATTTATGTTTAATATCACGATGGGTAACTATTGTGTTGTGTTGTGAAAATAAAATAAATTAAAAACAAAGCAAGAACGACTCAAGAGCTTTCCATTCATACGAGTTATTTCAAATCATTTAACAACATTAGCTGCAGTTGTCTGATAGTCTCTCGCTTTGTAGGTGCATGCTCAATGATTGAGTCGGTTGGTTTTGAAATATTATTTGGTCTCTCAAGTGGATGTTGTCGCGCAGAAAAAGGAAAGTCAAATCACGCCGACCGGACAGCGCCGATGAGACTGAAGTCTTGTGATTGGTTTAGAGCGCGTCACGTGATTACGTTTCTGCTCAGCTATGCTTTCGTTTTTCGGCGAACGTGTGAATCGACAGTTAAGGAAGATGGTCGGGTAACATTTCAGAGTCCTACGCCCTGAAAGCGATTATTACAACGGCTTAGTGCCGTTCCACACGAGAGGTATTTTATCGCGCGATGTTTTTGTCGCCAATTCTGACGTTGCTTTCAGACGAGAGGGATAGCGGATAGGATACAAGCGGATATTCTAGACCGAAGGCACGGGAATTTTACCGCACGATTGTTTATCTCCCTGTGTGAACGCTCCCCTTGAACCAATGTAAGGGAGGTTTGGCCAAGAGGTTGGTAATACTTGGCGGGAAACTAGTAACGGCCAGTCAGTGTGCAACTAAAGGCTGATTTTGGTAGGATGAACAGTAGAAATTAGTTACTAAAGTTACTAAAACAATTTTAATATATTCATACATCAAGTCATGTTAACTCCAGCTATCACTTTTGATAGACACCAACAATACCTAGAGGATAACACAAATAAATTATTTAAATGTTATCAATGTTGGCCGCAAATAAATATGTTTGAGTTTTCTAAACTGTTCTTCTAACCAAAATCAGGGTATAGATGTGGTTATAGTGATGGTTGCGTGGACAGTTTTACTCGTGATCTGAAGATTTTATAATTAAGAAACCATTTTTCATACTTTTTTTTTGGTAATATTTTGGCCTTAAAACTTAAGGAATTAGTGAATGCTACAAGGAGTGAATACTTTCTAGAGTAGCACGAAAAACCTTTTTATGGATGTCCCACCGTAACCTCTGCAACATTTTCTTCTAAAGTGGCATGTAAGGGCATCCACCAGCTTTTCAAAGAAAACTTACAATGTCGGGTAAAAGTTATCAGCACGGTATCGTCTATAAGTTCGCGCGAGAACTCTTATCCGCACTATCTGCGTATTCTTACACCACTAAATGCTATTGCCATTCTTAGCATTACAATTCTTCCTAAATATTTATTTATATCAACAATATAGGGTCTATAACAATTTCTCCTGTGTCTGGTCACTTTCCGCGAGCAAGATGGCAGTGGTCAGTGGTAATCAAAGTTCACAAGTCGTAGGGCCATGATTCCCTGAAGGGGCACGAGAGAAAATTCTAACACGTACTGACCGATTGGTGGGCACACCGTGTTGTTTTGTGGTAATCAACATGATTCACCCGCAGGTATGTGCTCTGTCACCATGATATTAAGGTATCAAGTTAGCTCAGCGCAGCTTCCAGCATGGCCCTCTTCCTCAAGCTAATAAAGAGGCTGGATTAGTCTTGCATTGCCGACCTTACAGGTTCACTCTTCAGCAACGCCACACGCCGACCACAGAGCTCTAACCTCTACCAAAAAAAACCTCAATAGGAAAAAAAAAATTATAAAAAAATCACAAATATCATAAATATTGTCATCAACCCTAGTTAAGAACTGTTACAAAGAGAAAAAGAGAGAGATTGAAGATAAGAAACGTATGCGAGAGGAAAGAAAGAGAAAACGGGAGGATAAGACGAAAGGAAAAGTTGTGCCAGTAATATGAAAACTAAATATTGAGTGTGAATATTAGAAACAGTGGTCCTTACATTATGTGACCACTGTTGATGACACTCGGCCGACGCTGCTCGTACTTTTACCCACCTAGTCTTTCCCAAGAGTACGCGAAGTACAGTTTTGTACTAAACAATAATTTTACCTATTTTAAGAACTTTAGACAGTGTTTGCATTTTAAAGGAGCTGATATGTTGGAGTAATTGTTTACATATTATATTTTTTTAATTTTAGAATAACATTTTAAAGCTATGGCAGTTTTTTCTCCATAGGTGCGCACTCTACTCGAACCTCCCTATATCGGCGGATAAAATTCGTGCGACAAAATACCTCTCGTGTGAAACGGTACTTAGGTACCATGCTTTGTTTTCTTGCTCCGTGTCTTACTACCCATCCGGTCTATCCACATGTTAACACTGGTAGGGTATTGATGAGGAGGGTATAGTTTCAATGAGGTGTACCGACATTTACGTGAAGTGAAATAAGCCGTTTAAGCGAGAAAAAAAAATCTCACCGCACTCGGCCGAGATTTGAACACTGACCTCCCCGTCACCGACAAACCAGACAATAATGAACTAACGACTTTGTCCATTTTGTCATCGGTGTGGGTTTATGACTGTGTGTACGTAACTTGGGGAAACATGTGCAGTTTATTTTATCGTGGATATTTAAAACGTTCTCTTCTCTGGCTAAACATTAGTACACAATACACAAACTACAGTAACTATAATATACAAACTACAGTAACTTAAACAAGGCCCGGTGGCGTAGTTAGCTAACGCACTAGTTTCGTGTTGAACTAGACTGCTGAGGACGGGGAGATCAAGGTTCTAATATTAGTATATTATTATCTAATAACATTAATTATAATAATTAATATTATTGGTAGCTCTATAAATATTTATATTAAGTATTTAATAAAAGTGACAGGTAAGCCGAATCAAAACTATATCTATAGATCTAGCCATGTGATTACAGTGTGTTGAATCTCCCATCAGTTTTAAAAATTTTCGGGTAGCTACAGCACTTGAATAATCAATGTGCGAAATTTCAGCTTAATAGTACATTATCAGGACGTCTTAAGAGTTTTCTGTCATATTTTAATTATTAACAACAACCAAAATCTGGGGTCACTATGGGGTTTGAGATATAAAAGCTGATGTCCTTGAAAATATGTGTATTGTGACTTTCCCTCTTTTCCCCTTGAATTGGGGGTAAACCACTTGAACACCTTAGAAGTTAATTGACACTTCTACCAACTTCGGTGGTTTCATGGTCTAAGGCGCTACTCTTGCAGTAAACTAGACTGCCGATGACGGGGAGATCGAGGTTCGAAACTAGGTCGGGTGTACTGACTGTGTTTTTTCCAAAATGGTTTTCTACTCTCCTTCCACGCAACTGCGAGTACACTAATTATAAATATAATCTTCCTTATTCCTAAAACCACTAGTGTAATTCGTACACAATCGTCTAGCACGAGCAGGTAGTAGGATGCGGTGCTCAAATAAATTAAAATTGATCTTTTTAAATGTGTGAATGAACACAATTTCTTAAACGATTTAGAACCTATGTACCTACTTTCGCACTCCTCGGTACAGGCCTAGTCAATGTTCATACTTACGGAGTCTTGATACGGCCTTGAGTTTTGGTCATTGTTATATGAACAGGACTGTACTCTAAAAGGGCAAGAACTCGAAATTCTATGGCCTCTACAATCCCGTTTCGGTCTCTAAATGCATCTCATAATTGGATTGGTTTGATATGATAATAAGGGGCCCTACAGATGAAACACAACCCGAGCAGTTTGTTTTTGACATGGGCCCTCCCCCCCAAACTTTCTCCCCAAGGAATAGATGCTAAGAAGTGACGAGGGAAACCAAAGGAAAGGAGGGGGAGAAACAGACAGCCAGAGGAAAGTTGGGTAAAAGGAAGGCCGGTTGAAAAAAGTCTTTTGATATCAGGTTATCAAAGTGAGCCGTTCAAAAAGCCTCATTCCAAGTTTTCGTACATAATGGAACTTTCCCTGCTTTATGGTGTGACGTATTACGTAACATTTCTTTTGAGCGGGAATAAAAGGAAGAAATTGAGTTCTGTGGGAACATAAAAGAAAAAGGAAAGAAAATAGGACAATATGTTTCCTATTATGGGCAATGAATTCACTAAAAGGCGATTAACGACTCAATTATAATTATTTTCTATATTATTACGTTCAATCAAGAGGCTCGTGATAGAGTGGAAGAACGAGGTTCGAATCTCGGCAAGTTATTTATTTTTATCGCCGCGTCTTACTACCTATTCAGGCTGTATGCATTTATGATGATTACTCTAATGAGGTAGGAATGAGGAAGGAAGTATTTTAGAGGTAATTTGCCGGCATTTGCGCGGAAGGAGAGTGGGAAACCATCTGAGGGAAAACCACCCTCAGTAGACCCGACCGGGATTCGGACCCCGGTCTTCCCGTCATCAGGAGACCAGTATAACACGAGAGGGACGCCTTATACCAGCGGTTATCAAACTTTTTAACCTCCGGAACCTTTTACACCCTTAATAAGATAAAATGCGTAGCCCCAAAAAGATTTTAAGTGGGTTCTATCGATCGATTTTTACCGTATCAGAATTTAAAGCTTTGAAGAATTTTGTAGATATATATTTGTTTATTTAATTTTAATCATAAATAGCTTGATGAATAAATAAAGCCATTAAATTTTTTTTAACATAACACTATGTTGGGTTTTTTAACAAACAATATATTTAGACTCACTTCGGTGGCCGCATGGTCTAAGGCGCTACTCTAGCAGTAGACTAGATTGCCGATGACGGGGAGGTCGAAGTTCGAGTCTTGGTCGTGTGTACTGAAGGTGGTTTTTTCCAAAATGGCTTTCCACTCTCCCTCTACGCATATGCGGGTACACTTATATAACCTTCCTAATCCCTAAAACCACTAGCGTAATTAATATAAAAGCGTATAACCCGAACGGGTAGTAAGAAGAGGTGATGCTAAAAAACCTTTAGTGAGAATAGTGGCATTGCTAAACAAAATGTTTCGAATCTCTTTAATATCTGCATTCAATGTTAAGACCCACTAAATAAATATCCCGTATCGGTGGGCACGCGGACTAAACGTCAGGCTCGTCTAATCTGGTCTGCCAGTAGAGGGAAGGTCGAATTATTACTTTTTAGCACCGCGTCTTACTATCCGTTCGGGTTACACGGCTATGTACCAATAATTGGTGTAGTTATCATTATTACACTAATTGCTTAGGGATTAGGAAGGTTTAGTTACGAGAAAGTGCATCCGCATTTGTGTAGGAGAGTGGAAAAACATTTAGGTTAAAACCTACCTCAGTGCACCCAACCGGGATCAAACCCCAATCTCCGCGTCTTCGGCAGTCTAGTCCAATACGAGGGTAGCGCATTAGACCACACGGCCACCGAAGCGGGTAAGGTCGGAAATCAAATCCCTGTCAGGTGTACTGAGGGTGCGTTTTCTCCTAAATTATTTCCCACCCTCCCTTCCTGCAAGGAAAATAAGGTACATTTCTTCTAAATGCTACCTCCTTGTCCCAACTCCACTAGCGTAAATATGCGGATAGCCCGGATAGGAATGTAAGATGCGTAGCCATAACAAATATGTATTTTACAGCTTAGGGTTCGTCCATAAACTAATTAACTCTTTGAGGGGGGAGAAGGGGGAGCTCTAATGTTTACATGCTGTTACATGGGGGGAGGGTGGGGTACATCAAAGTGTTACGTAACACAGGTCTTAAACTCAAATTCTAATGTTCAAAATAATATTATTGTTTATGTGTTCACCTTTGATAAACATACTTATGGATAACATACAAATATCTGTAGTGTTGAAAATGCAAGTTTAGCACTTACTTTTTGTCTATTAATATTTCAAATGCGCTAAGGTGTCATTGTCTGCTCGAGACTACGAACGCCAAGCATATTCTAAAACACATTTTCATGCGGATGACAGTGACATGTTTATAGTCACCGCACTTGTTTAAATTTGTCCAATCTACTGACCCCCTCACGTGCTTTTAGTTGGATAGCAGCTGTCAGTCGAAGAGGCCTTAATTTATAAGTATAGTTGAGTTTGAGTATAATTTAGATTCCTACTGCATATTCTTTTACATAGGCCGTGAATAATCACTTGTTTTTTTACAAACACAAAAACAATTTCTTCAAAAAGAGGAGACTTATTCATTGCTTGTGTATAAAAAGCGATATCCTGAAAAAATAGTGGAAGAGTCTCAAAAAGATGTTGTAGTGACATGGAAATAAGCAAAAGTACAGAATTTATCTCAAGTCAAGTTTGAGGAGTCCATCAATAGTGTTATTTCTTCATACCAGCAGCATGTTATGAAACGTAAGGCTTCAAATATCATTAATTATTTTCAAAAGGTACCTTTTCCCTTCTGATAAATTAGTGTGTATGTATATAGATGTAACTATTATACACCCGTCACGGTGGCCGCATTGTATACATTGTCAATCTCTCAGTAGACTAGACGGCCGATATTGGGGAGATGGGATTCGATTACCAATCAGATCTACTGATGGTTGTTTTTCCTAAATGGTTTTCCGCTCCCCTTCCATGCAAATGCTGGTAGAATTTCTTTAAAATTCTACCTTTTTAGTATACATTTTGTAGGGTGGTATAGTCTAATTGTAGTTATTCTAATTATTTTTTATTATATTTATCTAATGGAGTAGAAATGAGGAAGGTAGAATTCTAGAGGTAATCTACCCTCATTAACGTGGAGAGATATTATAAAACCATCTAGGAAAAGCCACTTTGAGTATACCCGACAGGTATTCGAAACCCAATCTCTGCTTCATTGGCCATCTAGTCTTTTTTCGAGAGTTAAGCCAGGATCCAGGATCGATGTTGGAACGAAACATGAGTCTAGGAATCGATAAGTTAACTGAAGTAAAATTGTAGATTAATCCAAAATATAATTTAGAAAAGTTGTATGCCTAGCATTATTTAGATAGCTCTCTATATGATGATAATATAACTATCATAAAAAGTGCACAATATTAAGAAAGAAATCTTCCCCCAGCGTCAAGCATCGTATGTGGCCACTTTAACGTCATCATGTAGCGAGCGCTACTATAGAAAAGGGCCATCCTAGTCAGCACATAGTAGTGCCACGGCATCTTGCTCTTACTCAGATCGTAAAACTGGCACCCATACATAAATATAGCTGAGGTTTTTCCTCATGAACCTGAGGAATTTGAACTCAACGTCTTTATGTCTGTATAAATAATAATAATAATAATAATAATAATAATAATAATCTCTGAAATAATTTATAATAGATCTTAAGCAGTATTAAATATGAATCCTTCCTTTAGTATCACAAAACTTCCCTCTGAAAAAATTAAATTATTCTTGGCGAGAAAAGTTACGTAACACAGGTTGAGGGGGGGACGGGGGGCTAGTCTAAATGTCTACATGGTGTTACATGGGGGGAGAGGGGGCTAAAAATGTAAGAAAAAAGCTTTACGTGGTTTATGGACGACCCCTTAACATTTGGGTTGGGAGGAGGAGTGTTAAGCCCGGTCCACACGCAAGGTATTGTACGTTTCGCCCGCGCAGTTCTAGACAAGACGTTGCGTGTGGACAGGAAAACTGTGCGATTATGTGAACTGCACGGAGACAAGACAGTGAACCCAACAACATATTTAACGGCGAACTGTACATACTTGTCGGTGAGTGTGGACACTACTCTTAATTTCTCTACACATGTTGATCAATTTTACTTCGATATTGATGCAGGAACAATGAATTCAAACAGAGAGGTCAAAAAAAAAAGAGTTCTTTTCTTTTTTTCTTGATAATTTTTTTATTGTTAAGGGATGATCGATCTTTGTCAATGTTAGCATGAGTTTCTTACAGACCCATCCTGAATTTGGGTATTTTCAGTAGCCAATGTTTGGACCATCTTGAGGGTCAAGTGTACTTAAAGATGTTTAATTACCTTCGTTTTAAGACAAATAGCAAAAAATGGACCAGACTAGCACTTTATCTATTGATAGATTCCGCGGGACTTAGTAGGGAAAACGGTACTGAAAACTGTACTATGTTGACACCCTTGAACTGCAACTTCTTTTTTAACAGAGTTTTGCCTGCTCAGTCATAACTGAGTAATAAAACGTTGCGTGTGAACCGGGCTTAAGGATAATTTTCCCTTCGAGCGGGTAGTAATGAAATATAATGCCATCACCTTGGAGGGACATTGTGGTAATACTGTATTTTATTACGGTGTATCTTTTTATTTGGGATTCTATCATTTTTGAGTTTAATAATAAGACATAAGTGTGATTGATTCACTTTTGTTATGAGTCTGAACAAATTGGATTCGCGATTAGATATGCTGATTCCCTGTAGAGGTTTATGCTGACAGAACTGTTTGGATCATGATTGATCCTAGATTGTGCCCGGCGCAAAATGTGTAAAGTCCCGATTAAGATTTGATGATTTCCATGAAAATATATAGCCTATTCTTATGACGGACCAACGCCCGGACAGCTTGGTGACGAAGCCAACGATTGCCAAAAGGTACATCTACAAAGTCTTGACTTCTGGAACATTCCTTGATTAACGGAATACAGCCGTTCTTTGTGCCACTCCCTTGCTTGCTTTCGGAGAATATTTCACCTGGGTGGCAGATATATATATATATATCGCTCTATAGATATATATATATCGCTCTATAGATATATATATATCGCTCTATAGATATATATATATATAGAGAGAGAGAGAGACAGACAAAGACAGATGGATGCTGCACCCCATTGACGTTTACTACTAGAGATAGGGGGAATTTAGAATATTATCACGTTAGATAAGATCTTATTATGTCTATAAATTAATCAAAAACAGGATGTATAAAATGTAATCATTAGATGAGTAGGTTGGTTAGAAAAAGTGCACCTGTATGGAAAGAGGATGAGAGACCCACAAGGAATAAATCATCCTGATTCAGCGGCCAAGTCGAGGTTCAAACCTCGACCTACCCCTCACAGGAATTCCAATAAATTGCGAGCCTGATGCCTTAAAGAACGTGACCACCGGTGTGTTTGGGGAGGGGGGAAAAGGATGGTTTCTGCGATATTAACTACCAGCAGCGGGATACACATGATTTAATGTCTCGCCATAAATCATTATTTAAACTTCCAGTGGTGTTAAAACAAGTTACGCAATCTAAAAACTACGCATATTATGCGGGCGCAGCGCTCGCGTCTGACCATAAATAAAAGAAAGGTGCTTGGGAGAGCCCGCCCCCCTCCAGCCCCTCCTTCCACTTGCCCCACCACAAAAATATAGAATTTTCAATGAAGCTAATTCCACCTACGCTCCGGGAGGTTAATTTGCACAGTAGCCGTTACGAGCGCTAGTGAGGCGGGCCATAAAAATGCAAACTGCGCTCCTGGGTAGAGTTATTATAATGAGCAAAGGTCTGCTTATGTTAAAACGGTCGCTAACAAAAAAAAAAGTATCGGGTGTGTGCCGGGTGCTGCTGGAAAGTCTATTTTTAGGTTTCTGAAAATAAATAAAAAATAATAATAAATTCTAGAAATTTAGAAACGTTTAGTGTATTTGTTCTGACAAACATTTTAAGAGCGCGCTTCAGCTTAGATGGTTCATTTCAACTTTTAATTAGAATAAAAATCAACTATAAAATTATTAACTATACAAAACTGAAAAGGGGGCGTTCAAGTACTAAACAAGCAGCTTTTTGGACATTTTGAACCCTTTTAAAAGCAAAAATAAGCAAAGGCCCGACCCCCCTCCTCCGTCTTGTTTATGTTAGGCCTTATATTTGTTAATTTTTTTTGTAGTTTTTTCACTATAACAAATTTTTGTAGGCAAGTTGTAAATTTCTGGGAGTTATTAACATAAAGGTAGTGGTGCAAAATATTCACAATAAACATTTCTGTAAAATTAATAAAAATGTATTGTACTAAACCGATATAATTAAAAAAGTTATAAAACTATATAAAATATATTTTAATTTACATTTAATTTAAATTGTGAAAAATGGTAGTATTAGTGAATACATGAATTATTATAGTTATAAAAAACTCAAAACTATTTCTAATCTAATGACCAAGAGACCTTGAATACACGTCTAAATTCTTTTAACTGTCATGTGTCTATTTGGGGTGGCTGGGTCATTGCCCGTCTCTCTCTGTCTTACGTAAGTATTGTTCTGACCCCCCTGTCAGCAAAAATAAGTAAAGCTCGAACCCCCC
>CABFWO010003778.1:17117-52512 GCA_902155825.1 Timema genevievae
GGGGGGGGGGGGGGGGCTAGGTCAACCCAACCAGGATTCGAACCCCAATCTCTTCGTCATCAGCAGACCAGTCTAACACGAAAGTGGCGGCTTAGACCATTCGACCACTGAAGAGGGTCAACGAATGATATAAACGGCTGAGTTTGTTTTTATTATTTGCCCCCATCATTGCTAAACGGGAGACCCACGTTTCACCAATAATACATTTTCAGGCCATGCCTGGAATCAAAACCGGGACCCGTAGCTCAGTAGAAAGACGCGCTACCGACTGAGCTAAGGCCTCGAGCATGAAAGCTGTTATGTACTTTTAAAAGAATTGCCACAAAGAAGACGTCAGTTTTCCTAGACTTCCAAACACAAATGAACACCCTAAAGAAAATAACAGAAACGGAGTGAGAGACTGTGACCTCGTCAAAACTATCGACTGCATGCGGTGCAGACGACCCCCCGCCGGAAGTCTCCTCGGTCAAGGTCATGTCAGAACTCTTTTATTAGAATCCTTCCACCCCCGTTCCCCGCTCTCATCATCAGCGTGAAGTTGACTGCCCACGCTAACAACACAGGTGAAATGCTAACAAAGGTAGGGGATACCAACCAACCTACGCGATGGACAAACTTCCCTGAACCCACAAAGTCGTATACACACCTCCAAAGTCGTATATACACCTCCACAATTCACAGCAAGATCTCGCAAGACAATATAGTATACTACTTTAGTTTGAGACTTAACAAAGTAAGCCAAGGGAAGGACTGTCTTGGGGGCTGACTGATACTAAAAGAGGGAGGGAAACACTACCTGACTGTCTTGGTGGCTGACTGATACTAAAGGAAAGTGGGAAAGACTAACAACACTGCTTACCCTTACAGCACTCCTCAACCCGACTCTTGTTAAGCTTCGGCCCTACCAACCCAACAAAAGGTAACGAGCCATTTTTTCGTGTAAAGCTTTTAATCATTTTACCCGTACTCCACATCCTAAGACCAATCCGCATATTTACACTAATAGTTCAGGGATAATGGATAGAAAAGGTAGATATTTATATGAAATGTATCCGTATTTGCGTGAAAGGGTGTTGGTGCTTTAGGAACACCCCCCTCTCTCTCCCCCCTCAGTGCACCTAACGCCCTAACATCCTAATCCCCATCAAACAGGACAAGACGAGACTGACACCTGATAAGATTATTAAAGTCTGATTTTAATAGGAATCCTGTTATTTGATAACTAGAAACTCATGTTGCCACAATGGCGGGAAAAAATATTACAACTGTATTTACATTACCAGCCCGTTTTGTTAATAATGTATAGTTAATTAATAACTATACAATATTCCATAAGGAGGTATTATTGGAAGCTTTTGATAACTTTTTAGATTAACTTTATAATAATGAATCAAACAAGACATATTTTTAAAATGCCAAGTTTTAGTTAATTTCAATCAGTGTTGGTAGTCGAAAGTGGGCTTCCTGTGAAAAAAAAAATATCAGGGTTTAGTTAATTCAACGAAAAATATTATTTACAAATTAAATATGGAAATTTGAATATGATATTTCCAAATAATATTTTTGTGTATTTCATGAATAATACTAGGATTGAGTTTAGGGTATAAATTAACGTGACGAAAGCCTGTTTTTTTTTTAATTCGGCGTTAGTTGTATTACTATGTCAAATCAGCAGAATAACTTATAGAAACCAGAATAGGTAGACAAGCCGACTAAACGTCAATACCATCTAGTCTAGTTTGCCATTGACGGGCAGGTCAGGGTTCGAATCCCGGCCCAGGTGTATTGAATGTGTTCTTTTCCTAAATGGTTTTCCTCTCTTCCTCCTCACAAACACGTGGGTATATATTTTCCTCATCCTTCTATCCAATTAGCGTAGTTGGTAGACGTTTATCTCGTAAGGGTTGTAAGACGCGGCTAAAAAAAACACAATACAACAGTGGTTGTCATTAAATTAAATTAATTTATAAGATATAAATACGCCACTTTATTTATTTTTCTCCTTGACAACCACTTGTTTCCGTGATGAAAAATGACCACGTTTCTACACGTCCCCCCTCGGTGAAATAAAACTAACAGCGGAGTTGGCTTGTTTCGTAGACGACCAACGACTTTTCAAACTTTTAATTTAAACCCCCAACTGATGGCCTCGTCCATAACTTACTCTTGCGAGCCGCCGCTGTGTATTACCATTGTTGCGACAGTGGCGCGCTCATTACCGGGCCGACAACCGAGACAAGTGAGCATCGAGGAGCGCGCTGTTAAACAAATAATAGGGGCAGGGTGCGCGCGCATTCCAGACGCCACGGGGCTACCAGAGGGAAGGACGGGGGAGATTGTCTACTTTATTTATTAGGGATAATCATTCAGGTTCCTTCAGGACACGATACTAGCGCGCCTAATAACATTATTTTCCACTTTCTACTCTACATAACAAAATACAATTTCCTTGGCAGAGTGGAGTGTAGGCTAATTATTTACAAGTCACCCAAATCGAGATGAATGGCGCACCCAGACGCGTGCATCCGTGTAAGCGGGATATTTCCCCCCGTTCCCCCTCACCAAAACTTTTTTCCCCCAACACCAAATAATTTCAATTTAGGGGACCTGGTGATCTAGGGGTAAGGTGTCAGACTTCTGTATTAGGGGTTTGGGGTTCAAATCCCAGTCCCGGCACAGATTTGTCTGACTACCCAACCCTTCCTTCACCTCTGGCAAAGTGTGTGCTGAATGTGTGGAATGCCAGGTCTCCACCGTGGTTCGGAACCCACGTTAAACTGTAGGTCCCCTCTGCTTTCCACCACCATCATTATCACGTATCATCCTATCATCTGGGGATAATAGAATTCGCCTTAGTGGTGTCCCCAAGTGGAGGCTCCAGAAATATTTCTGAAGGATGGCACAAAAATAACTAAGCTAATTAATTATGTAAAAGTGAATAGGTTACCATTTTCATATACATAACTTAAATATGATTTAATAAAAAATCACATACTAAAATATATATTTACCTATATATACCTACCTACTTATGCCTACCTAATGATCCATTTTAGCTTGCATTTTTTTGCAAGAAATAATTTGTTCTTGCCAGGTTAGCTAAGTAATACTTTTCAACTTAAATAATGTTGCTAGCAAAACAATTTTATTCTTATATACAAAATTATTTTTAAGAAACACAACAAAACTATGAAATTTAGCGATGAATATATTCATAGAATCAAAAGTCATAGTTGCATTTGTTGCAATGATAAGTATCAAAACTGTTTTTAGAAAATGCAATATTATGGATTAGACAAAAACTAAATGTCTTCTTTCACAATCACACACATGAAAAGTTCATTTTTTCGGTGTTTGGATTTGGCAAACTCTTCAATAACTAGTTTATTGAAATCTGGTATTGAACGGATTATATCTTTAGAAATTGACAACATGGCTAAATCATTCAGACGATCTTGTTTCATAGAGTTTCTCAAAAAGGTTTTTATTCTTTTAAGAGTCGAAAAGCACCTTTCATTTTATACACTTGTCATTGAAATAGTCACAATTAATTTCAGAAACGTCACAAATTCTGAAAAAATTGATTTTAAATTGTTCTTAAAAAAAACTGCAACAAGGCACATGCTCCTGTAAATCTTCCCTAGAATACAAGACTAGAAGTTCTGTTTGCAATTTGTACTTTTCAATGAAATGGAAAGCTTGAATGGTGCTCAAGTGGTGTTCATCAGGAATTTTTTTCATTGTAGTTTTCAAAATGTTCTGTTATAAAAAGAAGGGCAACTGACAAATTATTGTTGAACTCGAATCTACATTTAGCTTGGCTAGTGATTATATCCCACACCTCAGTAGCCGATAGCCTACTGTGCAATGGGCTTCAATCTTGCCTTCTTTTCTTGCTAATTGGAGGTTCATTTTATCCAGTAGATTCAATTTGATCCCTAGAGAAACAATTCCGTATTTTCTCGATCGCAGCAACAAACTCAGATGTATATTTCTTAACTTCAGTGGGTTCTATTTTCCTCCACTGGATCTGATTGAATAACATGTCTATGTGAGGCATCACCGTGTGGAAAAAGTCCACCAGAATAAAAATTTCTCGTCTTGCAATAATCTAGTGAACCCTGATGCAAGTGAAATAGTTTTAGTGTCTGTCTCTGATCCCCATATCCTCTCAAAACATTCTACAAGGCTGTCTTTGTGTTCGTAAATCGTTTTCCCGCTTCTACTTTGAAAATTCCATCTTGTAGGGACAGATTGCGGTGAGAAAATAATATGTTGGCTTCTTTTGAAGCGGAAGTTGCTTACTGGATGGTTAAATTTCCTTGGTGCACACAGCAATGAACAAAATTCGCGCCTGGATAAGTTTCTTTAATCCTTTGCTGAACCCCCAACCTGTTGCTCCACTCATCACAGCGACGACATCATATGTCTGGGCTATTAGTTTTCCTGGATTCTTATCTACTCCCAGAACACTCAGCAGTTTTAATAATGCTGAACTTATACCATCGGCAGTTAGATCTGTGAGTGGTAAATAGCTCCAAAACCTTTCAAAAATAGACCCTTCAATTTGGTAACGAAGTATGATATATATATATATATATCTGTGTTATGCATGCTATGTCAGTGGTTTCATCCGCTTGAACTGCTAACTACTTAGTTTTTCAAATTTATTCCTTTATATAAGAATGAGCAACTATCAGCATAGCATCCAAAATTTCATTCTGTATTGTTTTTGAAGTGCCTTTGAAAACGTTTGAAATGTCCGGATGTTCTCATACTACGTTATCCAAAGATGCAACAAAATCTAATAATTCTCTAAAAGCTCCCGGATTTAAACTTTCAACAGTTTCATCATAGCCTCTTAAACCCAAATAAAAAAAAACACAAAATTTGATACAATCTATTATTCGGGAAAGTAAGTACCTGTTTCTCTCCACTAATTTACGCTGTTTTTAAGTGACTTGCTGTAACTTTCATCTAATTGCTGTCTTATGTCTAGTCGCCCTAGCATTGCCAGATTCATTTCATTTTGCAAATGAAGTTTACTCACTGAATGTTTTTTTATTTTCTCAGCCAAGTGTTGGAGATCAACTACACCTGTAGTCGCCCACGTGTCTGCAGAGCTTAAAATAGTACAACAAAAACAAAAGAACGATTTTTTTCGTCACACCCTGCAATCCAAGTAGTTTTCCCATTCAGTTTCGGGTTAAAACTATGACTGTAGTTTCTCTTCTGGCTATGATAAGTAAGTGATAGGTAAGATTGTGGTCTTGGAGGGTCAAGTTTCTTTATTTCAAGCCTTTTTGATAGTCTAATGGCTTGCCTGCTATGTCGTTAGTAGTGTTCATTGTTGTTTGGACTCTAGTTAGTATAAATTACACAAAAGAAGTACGCAGAATCAATATTAATAAAAAAAACTACAGTTATCATTGGCATAACACATTCTGTGAACTTACTTAAAAACAGAAATAACTATTTTTTTTATTGTACCCGTGGGTGACCTGGTGGTCTAGGGGTAAGGTGTCAGACTTCTGTGCTGGGGGTCTGGAGTTCAATCCCCGGTCCCGGCACAGATTTATTTGAATGCCAAACCCTTCCTACACCTCTGACAAGACTGTATTAATCACAACTTGTGAATGTGAAGAATGCCAGGCCTCCACCGTGGTTCGGATTTCACGTTAAGCTGTAGGTCCTCCATTTCATCTCACAATCACCCTACCATTACACATTAGCGTGAGTGCGTATAAACCGAACGGGTAGTAAGACGTGCTAATGATAATAATAATTATATTATTGTTAATGTTGTATATGTTTCTCTTTTTCACACATTTGTATACAACATTTAGCCACGTCTTACATGGCCTACCCCTTCCTATAAGCAAATATGTAAAAACATTTATCGAGGGGTCTTTGGATTATGAAATTGATTGTTATACCGTACTCTTTGATGGGAGTTCCTCTTTTCTCAACGTTTCTGGGAAGATGTATTTTATTTTATTTCTGCTATTCGATGGAGTGTTTCTGCAACAATGCATATTATTTTGTTTCACAAATCTTATTAGCTTTTGTAAATGTCTCTATTTTAAGATAAAAGAAAAAGTCTGTACAGTGCACCCAACCATTTTTAATTTTTTTTCCAGGATTAATATTATCAGGTTTGGTAGTAGCAGGTCAACAGCACCTGTCCCAGTAATATTGAATATTCCATCATGGATGTGACCGTACACCCTTATAGTAGCTCTGTCTCCTTTGCGATACAAAGGAATGCTACTTCGGTCTCTCTCCCACCCATAGCAAGAGTGGGAGGTTACTAATCCCCTGGACCAATCTCTACAAGGTTTTAACAGGTTACCTTACTTTATTTACAGAGGAGGACCACAAGATGGGTGAAAACAAGAGCTTCGTTAGTTGGGAGGATATATACTGGAGATAAACTGAGAGGACAAAATGAAGCAGGGAAGGTACTGGAGGATATATACTGGAGATAAACTGAGAGGACAAAATGAAGCAAGGGAAGGTACTGGAGGATATATACTGGAGATAAACTGAGAGGACAAAATGAAGCAAGGGACGGTACTGGAGGATATATACTGGAGATAAACTGAGAGGACAAAATGAAGCAAGGGACGGTACTGGAGGATATATACTGGAGATAAACTGAGAGGACAAAATGAAGCAAGGGACGGTACTGGAGGATATATACTGGAGATAAACTGAGAAGACAAAATGAAGCAAGGGAGGGCTTGGCCAAATCTGATTATCAGTTTACGCCGCGGGCCGAAGAGATATTTAGTAATATTATCAACTGAATATAGGCCTACAAACAACACTTAATAAACTATTATTATTTTCAATACTTATATATAAATTGTATTTTTGGTTGGTAGAATCTTTCAAATTTTGCTGCCAAAACCCAGTTTATAAATCTCCCGAAAATCTATTATGAAATACCTACACACGCACACTTTCTAAACACAACTGTGCATTATAATAACCTATACATGTAGGCCAATACATATTTTAACTAGGCATAGTCAAATAAATGCAGGCAATCATGACCTTTTTAAATGAATATTTTTATTAGAATCATTAACTATTTCGCATCTGCCACCGAGGGCTCCTTTTTAATTTTCCCCCGGGATACTGTGAGGGACACATTATCAGTGAGCGCCGGACCACACTGTCTTAGTTCGACCACCGAAGCGGCGAATGTTGTATTTAAATTTCACATAATTTATCAATTTATCTCCGCGCGATTTTTTATTTCCTCCATCTAACAGTTTCACCATCTTTCATGACATTCTCTCCCCCCCTTTACTACTAACTTCTTAAAAAGTCTTCCCTCTATTTTCTTTCTTTATACCAACATAAAAGGCACGGGAGTGCGCTACTATGTAAGAGTGCGACGGCAACAAAAAGATACATAAGAGAGAGAGAGAGAGAATATTTCCATCTGCCATAGTCGAGTTGGTTCCTAAAAAAAAGATTTCAAGTCCTTATTTAGAAAAGAGTCCAAATAAATCATCATTTTTCTTTCACCGCTTTTTAGTGAACGCATAGACTGTATATTAATTTCGCTAATGGGGTCGAAATAGGGAAAGTAAAATTGAGAGTACCTGCATTTGCGTGGAGGGAGAATAAAAAAGTTATAAGAAACCTCCCTCAGTGTATTCAGCCAGGTATGCCCCGAGCTGCCAGTTATCGGCAAACTAGACAAAATGAGCGTGAAATTTAAAACGTGTACCCCACCGGTGCATATCACCATAATCATCAACTGTTTCCAGCCTGTGGCCGGGTCAGTTTAGAAAAATGCCTCCATCTTCCTCTACCCTTCCTCATTTAATTTCTTCCATTCTTCTCGTTTCACCTGCACACTTTCTGTTATCTGCTCCTCCCATCTCTTTCCTGGTCTCCCTTGCGGGGTTTTTTTCTACATACTTCATCTCCATCATTCTCTTTGGCATCCTCTCCTCCATCCTCATACCATCTCAGTCTAGCTTCCTCTACTATCTCATGTACTTCCTCTACGCCCACTATTTCCCTAATACTATACACCCAGTTCTAGCTAGGTACTAAACATTTACTAATCGAATACAGAACGAGCCCGTATACAAATAGTAAATAACGTTCGTCAGCGCCACTTGGAATCGATCCAGGGTCCCCCGAGAATTGAGGACACCCCGAGAATTGAGGACGATCATTTTTAAAGGGGCCGCCTCAGCGTCAGCTTAACCTGCTTTTATTAAATTATTGGATATCCGCTTCGGCGGACGAATGGTCAAAGGCATCACTCTTGCAATAGACTGTACCTTCGATGATGGGGAGATCGGGATTTGAATTTAGGTTGTGTGTACTGAGGGTGGTTTACCCTAAATGGTTTTCCATTCTCCCTCCATTCAAATATGGGTACATTTAATTTAAATTCAACCCTTCTCATTCCTAACACATTAGCGTTATTAGGCTAGTATATATACGTGTAACCGAACGGTTGCTTAAAAAAGACGGGGTACTAAAAAAAAAAAAGACTGTAAAGTATTATTCGTATTGTCGCAGGCCAAGAAAATAGACGGTTGCAGCCGCCACACAAATCCCAGGACTAGAGTACTACTCAGACGACCGCGTACATTGCATGTAAGTAAATTTACAGAAGTTAATAAATAATAATTACAACGACTCTATGATAGCATATTTTTATTTTTCATTTAATTTCTTGAAAAGTTATTTTTAATTTAAATAAATGAAGTATGAGCTGACATTTCGGAAGGGAGCGGGGTGCACACCCCCTACCCTCTTGTGTAAGTGCAAGGATGGTTGTACTGTAAATTGGACAGAGCGTTCGTGATAAGTCAAAAATAATAATAGAGTGGAGAGAACATTACACATCTTTAACAAGTTTTGTATATCCTGGCAACAGCCGTTTTTTCAATGTCTGGAAGTGAACATAAGTTAATAAAATGAAACTAAATTACTATTTAGATGCAAATTAAATATAATTATTCTTACCTTTAGCTAAGCTCTTACGCATCAATATCCCAACAATGAAGACAAAAGCGCCTTTATCGAGCCACATGCTTTCACTGTTTTAAGTAACTGTCACTCTAGAACATTATTGCTCTGTTCACAACAATGTCAATAATATCAACAATGATTAGTTTACTTTCGCACAGATTGTTGGTTCAAAATTAACTGTCACTGCCATGTTTAAAAATTGATCAAACTATCCGAGGAATAGTCAATCTGGAAATAAATTATTTTGACAATAAACATTAAAGTAAAATCGAAATTTTTATGAAGTTGGCATGCCTGTTGCGCGCATCTAAACACACTACCTCCATGTGTTCGTCCAGCGACGTCACAGAAACAACTGATCGCGTGTCGGTAAAGATGTCAAAGAACTTCAGTCAATGAAACACTCAAGACACTCCACTTGTTTACTCTTCGGTAAACAAAAAAATATATATTCCTAAAGGGGTTTTTAAATTTATAATATACATGATAGAAGCTTGAAATACAAGTTAGTTAGACCAGAATCCATTCTGAAGTTGTATAATGCCATGGTAGAACTATAGTGTGATTACTATAAATCGTTGAAAAAATTAATAAAAATATGTTAATGTTTATTTTTTTGTTTCCGCCCCACTAATATCATTTAAAAAAAATTCTACTAGTGACCGATGACAATACTAATAAAATAAATAGAATATGGAAATATTTTGCCAATTTTTACAGAAATCCTTTTGTTCTAAATGTATGTCCAATTTATTATTTCGAAGACTAGCAAGGTTTGAAACTATCTTATACATGAGTTATTTACAACATTTATTTTTTAGTTAAAAAATAATCCAAACCCAACAGTCAATCTAACTAAATAACTTTTTTTTATAAATAATACTAAACCTAATCGAAGCAAATGTAACACAACTATCACTTTATCATATCCATTCATTTTAAACTTATTTAGCCAAACTAACATGGCAAATATTACTAAAGAGTAAAAATGTAAATGAGTTTAAAAAATCTTTAAATTTAACCATATTACCACACCTGTGAACACACACACTAAATGTCAAATTAATTTTGACTTGCAAAGATGGGGAGTTCGAGGTTCAAATCCAGGCTAGGTGTACTGAGGGTGGTTTTTCCTAAATGGTTTACTACTCACTCTACAACGCAAATATAAGTGTATTTTGTCAAGACTCTACCTTCCTTGCTTAGTATAAATTATTATCTAGATGGGTAGTAAGACGCGAAGAAAATAAAATTTATCTAATACAATTTTAAAATAATAAAATATATGTTTTTGATCTCTAGCCTAAGGTAGCTCAAATCAAAGTTTCCCAAAAATTGCAGACAGTTATAAATTTATCCTTGCCCAACACTTCAAGTTATATGAATTGTTAAATACAAACACAGGTCTCCACAAGGTATTGGTGCTTTATTTACCTTGTAAGGACCCTATCTATAAGCTACACCATATAGGTTTTATTAGGGATGGACCCTCAAATCCTTAAGGCTATTTGAGATCATTTTGGATTCGAGATTCAAATACCTACTTAACAAAAAATTAGTTTTCAATTTTTTATGGTGAAATTTGTTATAGTGTTCTAATACTGTTAATGGTTCGTTCAGAACAAATTATAATCAAGGATGAACTTAAGAACCAGGCAAGTAATTTACCACTTAACTAAATGTAAGAATGTTATAATTAATGGATAATAAGACAGAATGAAAATATTTAACCACTAATATTTGTATTGTCTGCTATTCTATTATTTTTATATTTCCTCTTTTATTCATAATTTTTTTCCAAGATTCAGATTTGTAGAGTAGTGTATTCGACCCAACACTAGTTTTAATATCATATTTACTAATTTTTTTAAATTTAAATTTTGTTCCAAGAAGAGACAGTTTTTTTTATGAAATCCAAAGAGATTTCATTTGGGTCCTCTTTGGTCCACGGTGACCAGACGTCATCCTTTTCCCGGACATTCTTACATTTCAACCATCGGTCCGTTGTCCGGGAGGAATTTTCAAAACTTCCAAAATGTGTTTCATTTTGATAAAATAAACAAACTTTTGTCATTTTTTGGTGTTATTGGCTCTCAAAGTGATACCACAGTTAGAAATTCCTCCTTAAGATGGCATTTCAGTTATCACTAGCAGTCTCCCGTGCATTTTTGTCGGCAAACTCGCCTCGAGGCGTTCATATTGTGATTTCTATTGGCTGTGTGTATGCCGTCAGCAACCAATAACAGGGAGCGCCCTACTCTGTACCGTTTTATCTCTAGCGTGCGTTTCTGCAGCACATTTTGTCTTTCGTTGTCCTGATGGGGTGTGGCTTTGTCCGTCTTATCTTGAAAAATGTGCCAAAGGCATCTGGTCACCCTGCTTTAGTCTTAATGAAGTCTAAATCTTAACTATCTAATACACTTTTATCAAGAGTTTTTTTAATAACTAAGTTAAGCCTCTGTGCATACTTTTTATAAATTTAATAATTGTCACTCTCCCCCTTTGTGGGCCTAATCTGTCAGGATGTGTTGCGGCCGAGGATAAAGGTGATGACTGGATATATGACCGTGTGGGTTTACAATTTGATGTGCAGCTTTCGTTTTTAGGATTTTACTGTACTACTTTTCTCTATTACAAAATGTGGTGTTGTTAAGAAGTTACTAAAAAGATATAAAAATGATTTGAAAAGACTTACCCAGAAGCTAGTGACAGAATGAAGTTTAACAAGGAATGCTTAACCATTGGCCTGACTGATACTCTAGATTGTCCTACACGGTTACGAACCCCGTACCTTGGGCATGGCAGTAGCCCCCCCCCCCACCTTTCCCCAGCACACGTACTCGACGATCCGGCGTCCTAAGCCGCGTAGCCGCCAAGATGGGCAGAGTGACCCCCCTAGAATCGATGGTGAATTGTCAGCCCTGTTAGCTCTGAAAATAGTTATATGTATACTACAACTTGGCCTGATGGCCAAAAGGAATGCTGACAAGACATTCTGGCCGTCAGAACTTGTGTCCTGTTGTTTATTCACTCATCAAAACACGTCGCTATAATAGTTCTGTCACTTGCAATTCACAACATTACAATGTTAATATAAACAAACACCCCAATAGGGCATTTCAATTAAATAATTATTTTATCCAAGCCTCAATTTGCACGTAAAAGCGATGCAAAGTCTTATCACTTAATATATATTTTTGTAAGTGATATTTTCAGTGAAATATGTTCTAACTAAGTAGAGATATGCAAATTTATTTACTAGATACTTATCTTGTATGATGTTCATTCCAGATTGTGAATTGTTGTATTAGGGTTGTGTGAAAACTGTCAGAAATGTTAAGAGTCTTTCTTTATTTTAAAAAACAAAATAGTTTTATTATCTCTCACCAAGGCTTGTTACTAAATACCAATAAGATTCAGATAGTACTGTACAAGAATAAAATAGTTTCGATTCAGAGCGAGCAATAAGACCAATATTGATAATGCCAGGATGAATCTTAGACATATTCTTTATTGAAATGTTTCTTACTACACATCCAGGCTACTGGCATTTAATTAAAATAATGGAGCATTGATGGCCTCTGTGGTATAGTGGCCAGAGCTCCTGGTTACTGACCCAGAGGTCCCAGATTCGATCCTTGGTGCTTCCAGATTTTTCTTTCTGGAAAAGGTTCAACTCAGCCTTGTGAGTACAATTGAGGAGGTACTTAAATAAAGAAGTAGCTGTTGTGGTCTAGAAAACTGAGACTGACAGCCAAAGGGTTTGTTGTGATGACCACATGAAAGCTTCTATCTGCAAATGATGGCACTATCTTCTCCAACAAAGGGGGGTGATGAGGAAGGTACACTTTAGAGTAGGGTAGGTGTCATTTGCGTGGAAGGAAAAGAGGAAATAATTCCGATAAATACACTCGGCACGCCCAGCTGGAACTTAAAACTCCAACCAGCTCTTCCCTTCCATCATCAGTAAACAAGACTGGACCAGCTTAGTCTGCATGCCCACCAATATATACTAGACATGGGTCGAATTCTTTATTTCTTGAATCCGAATCTTAAATTTTCTTTTGAATCTAAATTCATATCCTTTAATCTTTGAAAATATACAATTTTAGTAAATGTGAAAATATTTAAAATTGGATTTAAAAAAAAAGTTATTTAAGGCTTGGTGCCACTAACAAATGATATTTTTTTTGTCATGTTGTACATCATCAACAACAAAGACAACATTTTTTTTAGCAAATCAATTTTTATTAATACAATTTTGTCCTTTTTTGTAATGCTGTTACCCTCCTCCCAAATACACCACTCTTTGTAATAATCCATTTACCATTTGCTTAAAATTGTTATATCTTGTCAAAGTCTTCATAATAATTGTATTTGAGTGTCCCATATTTAATCTAGAGATTATTAAATAATTGTAAATATTAAGAATTTTAGTATTATGTAAGAGATTAGGGTGGTAATTTTATTAAATACATAGTATTCTTTAAATTGAAAAATGACACCTGGACACGGGAATCAATCTTGAGACCTTTGATTTAGTACATCAATGCTATAACCACCGAGCTATCCAGGAGTCGTCTCTTGCCAGGGTCATTCTTCACTCATATTTTAAGGCAGAGTTTGTGATGGACGTTCGTAGATCATCAACTACATTTGAGTGATCAATTAAGATCACAAGCTGTCAGATAACGCAGCCATCTTTAACTCGGAAGGACTTCATGCTTCCAATGGTACTATGACATTTGTACAGATGTGCATATTATGACGGATTAAATAGCCAAGCTATTATATTTGTTAGCTACGGTTATAGCCTCATATAAATATCATATTCATTAAATTTAATTCAATTCATGTGTCCAGGTTTCATTTTTAAATTTAAAGAATGATATTTAGATGTGGATGTATCCGTAACTAACAAATACACTAGCTTGGCTATTTACTCCATCATTAAGTTAAATATATGTTACATGCATTTATTGGTTTGGTTGCGTATTTAATTTCTCGGTGTGATAAGAATCTCCGACACACTTTAGTCCAATGGCTGCATGGCCTAAGGCACTACTCCCGCAGTAGAGTGAACTGCCGAAGACAGGAAGTTCAGAGTTTGATCCAGGCTGAGTGCAATGAAGGGGATTTTCCCTAAATAGTTTTTCACTCTCCCTCTGCAGAAATTTGGATGCACTTCCTCTAAATTAAACCTTCCTAATCCCTAACACATTAGTGTGATTAGTACACAGGCATATAGCCCAAACAGATAATAAGATGCGATGCTAAAAAAGAAATCTGTGTATTTTTGCATGTTACTCCTGTATTAACTTCCTGACCACAGTATTTATCACAGCAGTCCCAAGACAGAGTGTATATCTACAAACAGAACAAATGAGGATGTTTGTAAAGACCAATACAATGAAATACACACTTGTATATTTTCTCCTCCCAAAGGGAGTCTATCGTTGCTTGATCAACGAGGGGAATTAAGGCCAGTATGCAAGACCGAGGCTGAGCAAAACAAAAGGTGGAGCAGAGTAAAACTGAGTAGAGTTGATTTCCTAAGTACTTTACTGTTATATTTTTAATAAGGTACAGAAAAGGTGGATGAAAAAACAAAAAGAGGGAACAAAAACAATATGAATTTTACAATAAAAAGAAAAACCCAGCTCATACTTTACTCTGCTGTCATTAGAAAGAGAGGTAATTGTTGCCTCTTCAAGAACATCGATCGATACTGGCAATCCCCTGACCTGGGTTTCATTCTATCGAAACTCATTTGGAGGGAGTGTGAAACATACAATGCAACTTCATAAAAAGAGGACACTAAAAAAATACAAAAGGGAGGAAAAGGAAATTGGTTAAAGGGTTATAGGACACTTAGATATACAAAAGAAATAACATAATGGATAAACACAGGAAATGGACAGTGGATGTGAATAAAATTATAATATATATCTTTTTAAGGCAAATCTTGTTTCGCTTTTTGATGTATTTTGTTATAGTTTGAAGAAGGTGCAGGAAAGATAGATATAAAGATATAAAAGAGAACAAACACAAAATGGCTTTTACAACTGCAACTTAACCATTTTAGTGCCACGAGCCGATCTGATTGGCTCCGCCTACTATCGCTAAAAGTGCCACCATCTAATCTGATCGGCTCCACCTACTATCATTAAAAGTGCCATGATCCGATCTGATTGGCTCAACCTACTATCACTAAAAGTGCCACCATCTAATCAAATCGGCTCCACCTACTACCGTTAAAAGTGCCAGAGCCGTTAAGGTCAGCTCTCTAGATTTGCACTAGCTCTTGCTTTACCTGATAAATAGTGTAGTAGTGTCATATATAACTGGAAAGAAAACATTTATCTCTATTATTTTATATAAGGTTGGCAACAAAAATCAACCGTGAATAGTTGTTACTGGAATTGGGAGCTTAGTACATTTACAATGGCGGCCGGTCACTTAATGTGGTAAGTGCAACACCGGCTTATATCCGAGCTGCATAGTAAAACATAAGTGTGACTTAACATTCATACTGATGTAAATAGTTTTGTAAACAGTTTTCAAAGGTGCGGGTTAAATTGTTCTGTGTTTAGAAAAATATACTATTTAGATTTTCATATTATGTCATGTGAATGAAAAGATTTCTTTACCAATGTAAGTAAATAGGTGTAATAACTTTATAAATTTAATTTTAGTGCCACGAGCCGATCTGATTGGCTCCGCCTACTATCGCTAAAAGTGCCACCATCTAATCTGATCGGCTCCACCTACTATCATTAAAAGTGCCATGATCCGATCTGATTGGCTCAACCTACTATCACTAAAAGTGCCACCATCTAATCAAATCGGCTCCACCTACTACCGTTAAAAGTGCCAGAGCCGTTAAGGTCAGCTCTCTAGATTTGCACTAGCTCTTGCTTTACCTGATAAATAGTGTAGTAGTGTCATATATAACTGGAAAGAAAACATTTATCTCTATTATTTTATATAAGGTTGGCAACAAAAATCAACCGTGAATAGTTGTTACTGGAATTGGGAGCTTAGTACATTTACAATGGCGGCCGGTCACTTAATGTGGTAAGTGCAACACCGGCTTATATCCGAGCTGCATAGTAAAACATAAGTGTGACTTAACATTCATACTGATGTAAATAGTTTTGTAAACAGTTTTCAAAGGTGCGGGTTAAATTGTTCTGTGTTTAGAAAAATATACTATTTAGATTTTCATATTATGTCATGTGAATGAAAAGATTTCTTTACCAATGTAAGTAAATAGGTGTAATAACTTTATAAATTTATATAATATGTAAAAAAAAACTATATGAAATTATTCTTTATAAAAGGTTTTTTGAAAAGCGCAGTCATTATGTGTAGGCCTAAATATTTATTCATAATGTATACAATATAATAAATCTTGCTGTAAGGTAAGTAATAATTTTATCTTTAAGAAATGTGTTTTGGAACTTTAACCCCCATTTCACTTTCTTTGTGAAACTGGGGCTCACAACCCCTACACCCAAGTCAAAAGCACTTTCTATGTGCTTCCATACACACAATCAACTTCGAGCCACTCATTATTTTATTTAAATACCCTAAATAACAGTCTTTGACAGGCTAATTAGATACAGCCACTGACTTAGCTAATGATGAAACAAAGTAATTATCTGAACAGGAATAAACTCAGTCAAGCACATTTTCAGGTTTTTTAACAATAACCATGAAAAAGTGGATGGAAAGTAATGTTTCCTCTACATTTTTCTCATGTTTGCGTTAATATCATATGGGTTGACAGGTTGGACTTCCACTCCATTTGCCATCGCTCTGACATGTCAGCACAGGATGTTCACTGATCTTAGTACCTGAAACATAAGTACAGGAAGCACTGTCAAGAAAAATATATGTTGTTTTATTTAATAAGAGTAATTAACAATACGACACCTTAGCTCAGTCAGTAACGTGTCTGTCTACTGAGCTAAGGGTCCCAGGTTCAATTCCCAGCATGGCTGAAAAATCTATCAGTGGTGAATTGTGGGTCTACCCTTTCACAGTGATGAATTAACGGATGGGGGCTGGATGTTGTGCCTGTCCTAGTCTTAAGTATTTAAGGCATATGAAGCTACGACAGGCCTTGCAAGCCAGTAATGGAAAATATATGGTTTGAATAAAAAACTGACCTAGGCCACAGTCTGGAAACAGTAATGGATGTAAAAATGTACAGTATTATGGCTGTATAATGTAAGTAATTAACAGACACATTCTGAACATAGCTTAATCTAGACAACACACTTAAAAAAAAATTAGTACGACGTCTTACTACCTGTTCAGGTTATACACATATGTACTAATTACAGTAATGTGTTACAAATGAGGAAGGTTGAATTCAAAGTATGTGTACCCGAATTTGCATAGAGTGAGAGTGAGAAACCATTTAGAAAAAACCACCTTTATTACTCTCGACCAGTATTTAAACCCTGATCTTTCCGTCATCGTCAGTCTATTATATTGCGAGATTAACTCCTTAGACTTTTAAGTGGGTATATTTTTTAACTATCATAAGTGAGGGTACAGGATGATGAATTAATTCTAAGTAAACACACCAAGATCTGCTTGAAGAAGCAAAGATGGTCAAAGACCAGGCTCTAGAGAGGTCCGAGTCAAACACCCTAGTGCTGTCAGTATTGGTATTATAAATCTTTACCCTAGTAAGACAATGATCTCCAACTCACCTGATGGGCAGCTCACCACTACCTGCTTTTGATAAAGGTAGGAGAAACCCAGAACACTCGCTCCAGGACTTACTACCGGTTTACCGCATGATATACCTGTAACAAACAAACACTTACCTTTTGTATCAAAATATACCAATAATTTTATTCTGTTAAAATGAAGATATTTAGAAAGGATATCCATAGGTACCAACCAACTCAGGGAAAAATTAATATATATGTTTGCAATAAATAATGAAAGCTAGTTTTGCTAACACATTTCCTAAAATTACACCAAATGGATCCCGTTCATTTTTTCTAGTTAGGGTCCAAAAATATCAGTGGCACATAAACATACACCAGTTTTTATGACTTTTTTAAAATCTTTAAACAGGTATTTAATTGTGAATGAAATAGGATGTGGTAATTTAAACATGTTTAGTTACATATCAAACAAATTTTCTGACTAAAATGTACTATCTTTGATTTGTCGATATAATACAGCTGATGGATCAGTTGGGGCTTTCATGGATTTTTCCACACAAGCCAAAATTATACGTTTTTCAGCTAAAAATAATAATTTTACAACATTAAATTACTTTTTCAATAAATTTTATGAACTGCGCGAAAAAAAATAAAAAAATTGCAGGCTGTTAGTTGGAATGATCTAGCATAAATTATATATCTCCTCAAACTGAGATATTCAACAATTGTGATGTGAATGTATCTATTATTAATAATGCTATAACCCGCTTCGGTGGCTAAATGGTCTTAGGCGCAACTCTTGCAGTAGACTATACTGCCGATGACAGTGAGATATGGGTTCGAATCTTGGTTGGGTGTATTGGGGGTGGTTTTTCCAAAATGGTTTTCCACTTTCCCTCAGCACAAATATGGATACACTTTTATAAATATAACCTTCCTCATATCTAAAACCATTAGCGTAATTAGTACATAAGTGTATAACCCAGAAGAGTAGCAGGATGTGGTCCTGAAAAAAAAAGCCATAATCAAAGAGCATATGTATATATTCATGACAAACAAACTTAAATCTTGATACTTTCAATACATTTTCAACGCCAAAATTGATTTTTCATGAGTTTTTCATGATTTCAATTACTTGTTTTACGATGAAAATAGAATACCCAGCAGGTGTAAGACTCACGTGAACACTTTCCGCGGATACGTGACCATCTCCCGTGGGCCTGACACCGAGACGTCAGGTCCCCATATGCCTGATACCCAGGGAGACACTTGTGTGATACCATGTCACCGTAATGGTACCATTGGCTTTCCGAGACAAGCTCGGAATTTGTGGGTGAAGGTGGAGTTCGGCACTGCACGGCTACATGGAACAGGATGAACACGCTGCTAGTAATACAAACTAGCATGCTTGACTCTGATACGGAGGGTTCATAGTTTGATACTGATCAGGTGTATTAAGGGCTGTTTTTTACTAATAAATGGCTTATTACCAAGTAAATGTTGGTGTATTTACTTACAATTTATTTATATAAAAAATTAGAGATGGATTGAATCCTAAATTTCTCGAATTCGAATCAATTTTGATTTTTTTTCAAATATTGACTCCAAATTCGAATCCTTAAAAATGTACAATAATTGCACAGTAAATAATTGTAGATATATTCATTTTAAATAAAATTATTTTATTTAAAGTGAAAATATTTAAAATGTAATTTAAAAAAAGTTGTTTAAGACTTGGTGCCACTGACAAATGCTCTTTTGTTTGTAACTTTTTTTTGAATAAATTAATTATATCAATACAATTTTGACTTTTTTGTGATTTTGTTTTTCTTCCGATGACACAAGTCTATACAGTTCCTTGTACCAATTACTTAAAGGTCTTCATATATGTATTAAAGATACTATTGTGAGATTTTTGCCAATCTTGAGTCCCTCAAATACCATACGATTCGTAGGATTTGAGCCTTCCATCTCTATAAAAAAATTATCATAACCAGCGCACTGATATTAAAGTGTACTAAACTACACCTAAATATAGCTTTTTTAAACTATGTAAACTCAAAACAAACTGGAGTAAATATGCTGTAAAAATAAAATCCCGAATGTTTAATCCTTTTACCAAGAAATTCCAGAGAGCGCACAAGTTGTGTTGGAATGAAGTATAACAGTAGACATCACCTGCATTTGGTTCCTTGATATTAACATAAATGCTGGCAAAATATCACTAATAGACATTTCATAGGTTTATGTTGGACACTTCAGTAAATTGATTTACTAAAATAATGAGATATTTAGTTGACCTCGTTGGTCTTGAGGCAAAGAGCTCTTCTCTGGACCTGATGTTCATGGGTTCAAACCCAGCCAGCATCAACAGACTTTTCCAAAGCGATAAAAGGGGAAGTAAAACCATAAGTTGATTGTGGTATGTATAATAACGCTGGAAGGTATGTGAATTACCTTTCCCGGCGAAATTGATAATCTCTCTCGCTCATGTAAATTCTCGTGTGCTGATATTATCAGAACACGCATGTTAAATACCTCAAATAAATAGGGCCTGTCCTAGAGTTTGCACATTGTGTATAGGCTGTTAGAATTGAACTTCAGCCTGGTAGGTTGAAGAATAAACAAACACATGCACATTCTTCCCTTAAATGTTTATTCTGCGTTATTTATAATCATAAAAACATTATTATAAACTTGTAAATTTAAAACAATTTAAAAAAACAAAATCGAGTACTCTTGATCAAGTAACATGAACCAAGACTAAAAAATAATTAACAATGACCTAAGAGAGAGCTATGTGGCTACCATTACCATAACGTGATACATACGTTGACATGTGGTGTTGGCGTCAGTCCATTTCCCATCTCCTTGGCACGTCCATTGGGCCGTGCCATTGAGCTTGTAGCCTATACTACACTTGAGAGTTATATTTGCCCCAAGATCCACGACACCCCCTGAGCCTGGAAGCTCCGTGGCTAGGTAGGCTTGCTCTGGAACCTTAAGAGGAACACACAAGTTTGTTCATAATGGTTATTTGGATAGAGCACTGCGCTGGATCATGGTTAAAAGAAGGAGGAATAACCAACCCATTATTAGGCTTTTGGTAGGAAGAAACTTTTAGAAAATACAAACATATTCTTTTTTAGGTCCTGGGTTTGATTCCCATGTCCAGGTTTCATTTTTCTATCTATAGAATATGATATTTAGATGCGAATTTACCCATACTTTACAACTATAATAACTTGGTTATTTAATACATATATTTTTGTGGTAAAAACTAATAACAAAGGCTTGGATTTTGATGATATGTCATATTTTTTGGGGCGGACAGTGCAGTAGTAAACCTAAAGTGATTTGTCCTAAAAATTAATTTCATCAAAAGTCATTCGGCCTAAAATGAATCCGAGTAAAAAAAAGAAAAGAAAATCGAGGTTAATATGTTCACCAAAAGTCAGTTGGCTTTAGTTCATGTACTCGGCTGCAGATGTAAACAAATTTGGCACCTTTGTACTGCCAATAGGACCATCTTGGTGGCTGCCCGTCAAACTAATAGTGGCAGATTCAAAACGTGCTGGATCATGGATGTTGCCGGAACACAGAATGCCAAACTAAAGAGTTCAACCTATAGTGATGAATATCTATCAAAAGTGACCATTGCAGATAACATGACATATCATAAGAATCCATTAAAGTAAATATAGTGGCTTTATTAGTTGTCAAATAAGGTTCTTCCTGTGAAAATTTGATTGAACCTTAAAAAAAATGGCTAGGGGGTTGTTTCTAGATTCTTCTAAGCTTCCCTAGAGTTAATAGTGTCTGGAAACAAAAGGGATCAACCAATAAGACAAGTTTCTTTGGACCTAAGTGCCAAACTGAAAGTATAAACTGGCAGCAATAAACCATCAATCACTAGTTCATATTCTTTGTCTGTTTTGTATCAACCATTTCTTCTCCATCATTACACAGGTGTGTTTGGGGATTGTATATTGGTACATTGTTTAGTGTGTGTATTTTGAACTGTATGTACTGTTTAGTATATTGGCTTCAAAACAGTGCTTTTGGTGGTTGTTTTATGTGTGTGCGCTTTCATAGTGTTGTTTCGACCAGTTTGTTGTTTGCGAGTGATTCTACATAAACCTCATGTTGTTGTAGGATCCAAAAGCATCAGTCATTGGCTGAATTATGCTATTACTGGCTTTGAACAATTATACAGTGCTAAGCACACCATTTTTATGTATGTGAGTGTGTGTGTCTTACATTATCAACAAACAAACAAATCTGTATGTATATTTCCAACGTGACACCCAAATTCAAACTTTAATACAGTCCTTTTTTGACCAAACAAAGTGGGCTGGTTGTACCTCCTACTTTTTACCATAACATAAGGTTGATATTAACTTAGCCTTAAGGTCATCAGTCACCATAATACACAATGTCACAGCTATACACTTTGACCTCAGAGTTAAGGGCTCTGAATTAGCCTTGCCAGTTGTTATAGTTAAAAAACACACAAACAAAACCATGGTATCTTGTAATAGTTGCCCAATACCGACAGGGTTGCTGCAGAAAAATTCAACTGAATCAAAAGTGTTTCAAAACAAAATGTCCATTTGGTATTTGCTACTGAGTTGTATGCCAATACAAGATACAGCATGTTCCTCCATTGTGTTCTGCGGCAACACCTTCATATAATAAAATGAATTGTTGCCTAATGGCTTGGACAGTGTAGAAACACTATACAATAATGTAACACACTCCAATCTTCATTTCTTCTTACACTTTTACATCTCTCACTTCTACTTCCATATTTCTACATGGTTTTGAATTTTCAGAAATATTCCTTTTTCATATGAAGACACATTAAAAACACACAAAACATATGAAAAAGGATTATTTCAAAACAATGTGTAACTGTGGAGGTTTGTAGACGTGGGAAGTGTACAAGTGTAAGAAGACGTGAATAGAGAAGTGTGTTTGTTACAGATGGTTTGTGGCTATTCCAAACAGCTCTGGCAAGATTGTCACAATGTGCAGACATGGTGACGTGTTTGTTCTTGCAATCGCTTGAATCCGTTATTTTATTTATGCGCTGATACTAAGATCTAACACATCTTGCCTTATTCGACCACACCTTGTGTGCTATGTTGTAAATGAGTATAGCTCGGAAACAAAAGCCAAACGGATATTTTTCCCCTGTACTTTCGATTCAGTTGGACCTTCCCTGTCTATATCGGGACACCATTACTGGACACACTGTGTATTGTATATCTCAATGATACTCACTTTTGGGATTGGGCAACCCGATAATTTCACTTCACAAAGAGGATGATTAATATTTGGGATCCAATCGTTGTGAACGTCGACACTCCACATTTCCCAGGTGCCGTTAGAGCCACATCTCCACACTATCTCATCAGTGCTGTTCCCTGTCGTCATGTTTGCCAACTTTTCAAAGAGTTTATAACCTGAACTACATCTGAACACCGCCACATCACCGAAACTATTTCCCAGGACGTGAAACATGCCATTTCTAGTGATATTTGTGACACTTCCCCCTGTCGACGAGTTTTTAAAAAATGGAATTTGCTCTGGCTCACATGTGACAGGCTTGCACAGTGGAATTGTTGACGACCAAACACCGGTCTTCAAGCAAACACTAAATTTGGCACCCATTAATTGGAATCCTACGTCACAGCTGACCTCTACTTCTGTGCCAAATATGTAACTTCTATCATAGTCAAAGTTTTCAGCACTTGAATTATTTAAAGAATCAACATTTCTTGATAAGTTGAATATATTTTGAAGAAAATTACCGTGGCTTGAAACTGTTTTGTTAGCTTTTTCATATTTTGTCAGATTATGAAGACTATCAACATTTTCTACATGGCCAAAGTTGATACTAGCATCAACAACACTTTTCAAAGTGGAATTAGTGGCTTGTGTATTGAAATCATCAGTTGAGTTTGTTCTTTCTCGTCGATTTAAATGTGCGTTCCTTAATTTTACAACACCATAATCCAGCTTAGTAAGCTTAGGACACTCCACAGGCAAGCAGTCAGGAATAAGTCCTTTCCACAAGCCGTTCTCAACACACGTGAGCTCTGAGCTTGCCCCATTCTGGATATGAAGCAAGTACCTACCAACAAATGAAGCACACAATATAATTAGACTGAAATCTGTATTAATAAAACTAAGAGTTTGTGTATCCGTGTGTCTTGCCATGAGCATTGTGCAATATCTACTGCACGCAGACGTCTGAAATTTAAAAATTTGTAGCCCCTTTGCACGAACATATGCACCTCAAAACTGGAATTTTAAAATTTAGATTAGATTTTTTAAAGTTAATCAAAAACTGGGTCAGAAGAAATAAAATGAAGAGTTTTTTTGTTTGTTCTTCTGCTAGTATTACATAATAATGCACAATAATGCCATATTTATTATTTGATATAAAAATAAAAAAATTATATGGTTTTAAAAGTAAGCATTCTGGTGAAATACAATAAATCTAGTTTTGATTAATATGTTTCATGATGAATTAATTACCAAAACTGTGATTTTAGATCTCAATTAAAATTATATCATAAATGTCCAGTCATTGTTTTACTTGCTTCTAATATAGAAGAGGTCTAGTCTAATATGTCCTGAAAATGATTGTGATGTGTTTTGAACATTGTGTGAACTTTTGGACCTATAATGTTCTCTAAGTGTGTAAAATAAGTCTTGCCCTTCAACCCTCATTTCAACATTTTTTGAATCCAACCATTTACATAAATGCCAAACACCGAAGATAAATATTAATAAAAATATTCGAAAACATTTGTAAAAATCAGTACAATTTCTCCTTATATGCTATAATGTACATTATGTACTATGATATGCATTTTTCATACAAACTTTATGAACACAGTAACACATTTTATTAAAAGTATACAAATTCAAATTAAAGCAAGTGAATAAATTTAATAGTTAAATTTCTTCATAATGAGAGATATTCCACACAAACTTTTCACACAACTTGGATCCTTTATGTTTAACCTGGTTATTAGTAGATCCTATTATGATACCAAATCCAAACTAAAAAATAATGCTATTCAGTGTGTTTGTCGAATCTATCTGTATAAAAAAAATTAAGGGGTCAAAAAACCGTAGAATTAATTATATTTATATACATTTTACAGAAAATTTAAGAGATGTGGGAATTATGAGTTTAGTACCATTTTTTCCCTTTGCCAATATTGTATATGTTGATAGGTGTGTGTGTGTGTGTTCTGTGATATCTTTTAATATGCGTAAAAATTAAGCCTGAATTTAATGAAAATACTAAATAGTAATCTGAACTGTGGAAAGCATGTTATCTGTTATGAGGAGAGAGAGGATTAGGAATGAAGTTATCCGGGAAAGAGTGGGGGTACAGGGAGTACATGAGATAGTAGAGGAAACAAGACTGAGGTGGTATGGTCATGTAATGAGGATGGAAAAGGAGAGAATACCAAATAAAATGATGGAGACGAAGTATGTAGAAAAAAGACCACAAGGGATAACAAAAAAAGAGAAGGCGAGAGCATATAACAGAAAGTGTACAAGTGAGAGGAGAATAATGGAAGCAATTAAAGGAGGAAGAAGATACAGGCATTTTACTAAAGTGACTGGACCCCAGATGAATCATCATCATCATCATCATCATCATCATCATCATCATCATCACCATCATCATCACCATCATCATCGGTAATCTGAACTATAACATAGAGTCTCAAAACTTAGTCCAAAAACAAACAATTAAATACATGTATACAAACAAATACCCTGTATCACAATTATAGTGAATTGTGTCGCCAACATCGTAGAACAGCAACGATGCTTTGCCATATCTTCTAGTGCGAGCTTTGTCCCTCAAAACATTATTGTTGCTGCCACTAAAAGTTAAGTTGAAGTCAGCAGTCATCGTGTTACCAGCACTGGAGTCTGTGAGCCCCAACTCAGTAGTGGTTGCCAGATTAGTTTGGTTGTTGAAGTTGATATTTCTTGGGATTACATTGCTGTGCCCTCCAAATAAGACATGCCCATTAGGTATTCTAGAACAAAAAATACGAGATTAAAATGCAATATTTTTGTGAAAATTTACTGGTGATTGACTAATAATTTGTTTTTATATAAGTTTTTCTGTTGCCCAGATGTATTTTAATTAGCTCATTTAAAACTTATAGGGATGATAGATAATTGCTTAACATTTAAGAAATAAGAATGAGGAGCTAGTTTAGAGGAAGAACTGCCACATAAAGTTGGAACTACAAGTGTTGCCAACATGTGTAAATGCTTACTCATTTTTACTCTCTCTCAACACCTTGAAGAGAAAGTATTGTGATGATTAAAAAATTCGAACCTGAGATTTTGATAAATGTCAATGTTTTATGACCCCTGAAACCAAAAAAGTGGTTTTCGTAGTGCTGTATGTCTGTACCTTGGTCTAGAGACGAAACTATTTAACAGATTGGGCTATGACTTTGTATCTGGGGTGTTTATAAGGTTGTCCCAAAGGGTTTATGGAATTATATGTCTAACCCTAAATATAAGGGCAGTTTACTGAAGAGCAAAAAGAGAAAAAATCAATTTTCTCAAAATTCATTCCATTGATTTTGATTAAATGCTATATCTGGACAATATTTATTATTATAAACAAGATCGAAATTCTCATTTTCTCATGAAAATGACTTTGAGAGTACTTTACATAAGTGAAACTTTCTAATTTTCATAATTATTTTCTCTGCAACTATTTGAGATACAAAATATCTTATAATTGTAGATTTGTAGTACTATTAAAGATACATATCTTTTATTTGAAATATATTTTTATAAAACAAATAGTTTCCAAGCTATAATCAAACATATATACTTTTTAATTAAGGTCTTAGAAAATGTATTTGATTCTTATGGTCTTTAGTGGACAAAGAAAGATGTTTGTTCTCTTTTCTCAATTTTTCTGTAACAGCGTTCCTAGTTCCTAATGCCAGAGAGTAAGTAACAGTGTATATTATGTCCAATGGTTAAATAGTGCGGAAGGTTGAGTTTGGTTGGTAGACGTTAATCACAGGGAAAATAGAACCTCAATAAAGCTGGCTTACAAGGACCTAGAACCGGTATTTTTAATATAGCAAAATTCTTCAAGTGAGTCTTCAGTGTTCTAATTTCTATACAGTCCACATCTCAACCATGCTGGCTATCAGATTGTTCACCACTGCTTCAGAATCTTCTAGGATAATTACCTGGGCGGAGGCTGGCACATTGACGGCTGGCAGACCGGCAGTGCACTGTCCCACAGGCCGTCCCTGAGACAAGTGAGCATATTGGGGCCCACCAGACGGTGGCCTGCCTCACACTCTATCTCTACCTCGTCACCATATTGAGGAGTAATCGTTGTGTTGGAGGAGAGTTCTTGGTCGGCTGCCAGCAGTCGCAAGAGACCATTCGCGGGGGGGATCGGCGTCTCACATGTTTTACCTGGAAATAAACAAAACACACACACATTACAATGACAATAATAACAACACAATTCACACTTTGCAGTTCTGCCACTTACTGAACAAAGAGGTAATGGCTGACTCTTGAAGAAAATCGATTGTTAGCACCCATTGATGAGCGGGGATGGGGAGGGAAGAAAATGATAATACGTTAAGAATGATAGGACAGAAACACAGGAATTGGACAGAGGATGTGAATGTTTAGTATAGCTCTTTAAATGAAAACCTCTTATCTGCATCCAATGTCTATTTCCTATGCTTGTCCTTAAAGCTATTTGTTCCTTTTACATGTTACTATCTAAATGTCCTATCATTCTTTACCAATTTCCATTTTCTTTCTTTTGTGATTGTTGGTTTCCTCGTTTAGGAAGTTATGTTTCACACTCCCTCCTGATGAGTTTAGATAGAATGAAATTTAGATCAGGGGATTGGGTAGTAACGATCAATGTTCTTCAATAGGCAGTCATTAATTACTTCTTTGTCCAGTGGTAGCAATGTAAAGTGTGAACTTTGTTTGTTCTCTTTTATGTGTTTCTATCTCTCTTCAGTACCTTCTTCCATATAGTACAATTTTTTAAAATTCACACTCATCATTGCGTCCAACTAAATTAATTAGTTTTAAATTGATTATATTTAATACTACACAGTAATATACAAAATAAAAACTTGATATTTCTCCAAACAGCTTACCCCTTTTTTTCTATAAGCCTTAATGTTAACAATTTGTTCACCTTGGCAGCGAGGTGCATCTCCGCTCCATTCCCTGGTAGCTCTACACACTCGGGAAGGAGTACCAACCATAATGTAGCCAACATGACATCGGTAGCGCACAATGTCCCAATAAAGGTAAGACCTCCCCAGAATGAAACCTCTAGGAAAATAGCCAGGAAAACCACAGCTGACTCCTGGGGGCAAATAAAATAAACATATACTTTTACTGTAATGGTAATGTATGTTTGGTAATGGTTTGGATATCAAGTAAATTAAATTATTTTAAATTAGCTGAAAAATCACACATGAACACGAGACCTTTGTATTAGCACACCAGTGCTCTAAAACTGAGCTATCCAGGATTCATCCCGTGCTCAGCGTCATTCTTCCTTTGTCAACCTCTGTGGTATTGAGGTTGGCAATGGTATTGTTTCTGACCAGGATTCGAACACAACACCTTCAAAAAACCTCCAAAGATGGCAGTAGACCTACAGCACCTAGGGGAACTCATGATGTGAGATTGTAAATATATTAGGGCCTCACGGTGGCAAGTTGGCTCCTCCCCCTTCCAGTGACCTTGTTTCAGACACGGAACTCATGATGTGATATTGTAAATATATTAGGGCCTCACGGTGGCAAGTTGGCTCCTCCCCCTCCCAGTGACCCTGCTTCAGACACCTCCTGCTCAGCGTTGCCACATCGTCACCCTCCCAACGCAGGTTGAAACCATCATCACAGCTATATATGGCAACACTGGACTTGTTCTCTGCCCCCTCCACCACATGCACCGAGCCTTGTAGGGGAGCAGGAGGGGCTGGACAAGACATACAGAATGTAGAGTTCTCCAGCTGCGAACAAACAAAAATAATTAATTAATAATATATAGTTGGTTGAAGTTAGAGGAAGTGTAATAGCATTTGTGTGGAGGAAGAGTGGAAAACCATTTAGGATAAACTGCCCTCAGTACACTCGACTAGGATTCAAACCCTAATCTCCCTGTCATCGGCAGTCTAGTTTATTGCCAGAGTGACATCTTAGACAATGCGGCCACCAAAGTAGGTAAAAAAAAAAAAAATTGTGTCGTTGTCAACTACATTATTTTAAACAACTTAAAGGATGGTGGCTGAATGGTTTTTGTAGTTAGAATCACAATGCACTTTTGACATTGTTGAAAAGAAAATTACAGTTTGAATTTCAGTTAGATACTGTATTTACTTGCAAATAAGACTCTCCCTAATCTTTAAAGAACATTAAAAATCGGGGGAGGGTCTTGTATGCTAGTAAATATTGTATATTAAAAGTGGTTTTCCCACTCTCTCTCCAGTCTTTATTTTGTACTTTCACCAACATTTAATGAAAGAAAGGATGAGAAACATTATGAGAGCTATAGATTTTAAAAATCTTTGCGATGTTGAGTCAAGTCTCTACTCTGGAAACATAAATTTGCATAAGTTTAAGTCCGACACCTTAGCTCAGTCGGTAGCATGTCTGTATGCTAATCTAAGTGTTCCAGGTTCGATTCCTGGCATGACCAAAACATTTATCATTGGTGATATGTGAGTTTCCCCTTTTACAGTGAGGAATTAACGGATGGGGGCTGGATGTTGTGTTTGTTGTAGATTTAAGTAAGTTGATAAGTCGTGTGCTGATATAATCAGTCAGTTCAGATAGTGCTTGCTAAATACCTAAAATAAATGAAAACAAATGAAATGTATAAGTTTACAGGTTTACCTGTAAGTTCCCCCTGATTCCAACGAGGAAGTGCGCCCAAGACAGCAAGCTGCCCTTGTGGTTGTGAGGGCACAGTGTTGCCAGCTCCACCACCTGTTGAATGGGGACCACATAGTCCCAAATTGCAACGCTGGACATGTGACCCGTGAAGGACTCGGCTTGGCTGAAACCCCCTCCCGGACGGTCCTGTTCTTGCCCCAGCACTAGCGTGCCATTGGCTGGACAACACAATCTTCAATTTTAGCCACGGTGACACACTTACGTAGAGGATTCACATTTACATTACAAATGGCTATAGTGTTTTTTATTGTAGACACTTTTGGAAAATTGTGAACAAAAATATACAATAAAATGTGCCCAAACAAACTCTGAACTATTTACTTAATACAGCAATTCTATTCTGTTTATTTAAGAATATATTGTAAGGAAAGTCATATGTATTAAATAAAGCATCTTAAGCCTGTTATAATATGGGTAAAGTCCACTACTTTACGAATATGGATCTTGAATCTGAAACTTCATTTTGTTTCTGAATCCCTAATCTCAAATTCAAATATGAATCTTGGAAAAATTATAAATATAAGAGGAAATAGGAATGTAACAGAACAATAAAAAGTAAAAAAAAAAAAAAATTTGCAACTTTTGCTATAATGCATTGATTATAACAATCTTACATACAATGTTAAAGTGTTAAATTAATGGCCTGGGGTCTGGTTGTTGAGCTTGTCGTTTGACTATGTTGGGGATGAACCACCAATAAGCAGTGAGCTTTGAAACAAATTCTAGATCAAAATTTTGAAAAACTATATATATATATATATATAATATTAATCTTGAATCTAATATTTTGTCGAATCCTCAAATCATATTCGAGAGTTTGAGGAGCCCATTCCTAGCTATAATATCTTATTCTTAAGTCAACAACCCGAAGGTTGGTTTGATGTGATTTCTATCCATCCGGTGCAGGGCATGGGCTCAGCCCTTTAGCTGGTTAGTGCTGCCTGCACTATCTGGTATCAATCCCATGTACCAGCGGAGTTCAGAAAGTGTGGTGGTTTCCTGTTGCCTTCTCTATGAGCGAGCGCAAAACGGCCTACCAATTTTGCTGAGAAAGGTATTTCCACATATCTTCAAGGGTTCTTTTACATACCACAATTTTGACATGGGACTGACAGCTTTACTTCACCTCTGAAGGAAGTTGAGCTAAAGATTTTTATTGCTCAAGAAAAATCCGTCGACCTTGGCTGGGTTTGAACCCATGAACATTGGGTCCTAAGATGAGCATTTACCCCAAGACAATGTCCTTAAATAAATATGATAGAATTATAGAAAATGAAGCACAAATAAAAGTAACTACAGCAAAACAAATTTACAAAGACTTTATTATTAAATGCCATATTATATTGATTAAAATAGTGTTTGTAAATACATGCTGGCGTTTTAGTTTTTATTTGTACTTCATTTTCTTCAATTCTATCATATTTCTAAGAATATATTTTAATGAAAATAATTCAACCTTTGTAAGGCAGATACATATTATAATAATTTTTCTACTAAACACAGTCTTAGATCCAAGTGTTTTAGGTACAGATGCTCAAATAATCAATTCCTTGAAATTTATGGTATTCAAGAGAGTCAAGATTAAAAAAAGTCACATAAATATAACGAGTCAAAATATCAAATTCTTGACTTGAAATCACAATTTTATGCAAATAGTAAAAGGATTTATTTAGACTCAATTCATTAGCTTCCTTTATATTATATAAAAAATAAAATAACAGCATGAAAATATACAATTTACCCCAAAACTGTCCTTTTTGTTATTAATAAAGTAATATATCGACAAATAAATAAAATGACAATTGTCATTGATGCAGAAACTTAATAATTTAAAAAAAAGTAGTAAAATTTTTCAATATTTTTACTTTAACAAAAGTGGTCATCTTATAAAGATTCGAAAGAAAGTTTTAGATTCTGATTTGAACAATCACTAGCTTTAGAGGATGTTTACACCAAGCAAAAATAAATGTGTCCCACCTTCTCGTCTTCTGTTTCTCCTCCCGTGCTAGAATGGAACTGTTACTGGCTTCTCTGGGTTTTAATATTAATGTTTATACTTTTTGTCAAAGTTTAATGATTATTATCCTGCTATACCTGGTATGTGTGTGCCATTGGCCAAGCCTGATCCCCGGTCTCCGAGTCTGCCGTCAATATACAGTCTCCATTCTCCCTTTGGGGAGCTCCAGGTGACACACACAAAGTGCCACCATCCGTCATTAGCCACAATGTCTGTGATAACTCGTTGACCGTTCACGTACAGCACAAATCTATAAAAAAAAGTAAAATGTGTAAACCCTCAATGGAAATACATGACTTGACAGTACCAGTATCAATTAGCTATAAGTTTTATAAGTTACATAAATATAGCAGTATTAATAATAATAATAATAATAATAATAATAATAATAATAATAATAATAATAATAATAATAATAATAATAATAATAATAATAAATAGTGATATTGCGCGTCTGAGCTATATTGTTCGTAGCCCAGTAGTGGAAAGATTAGCCAGTACTAATGTACCCTTGCCCGGGGAACACCCAAATGTACTAATAGTACATTCTTTCCGTGGAGGCTCTTTCCATGTCCTGATGAGATGAGGTGTTGGTGATGGTGATGGTGATGGTGATGGTGATAGCGAGTATGTGAATGTGGAACTAGTGGAAACACTTAAACCTAATTTAAGTCTAACTAGCCAAACCCCGATGACTGTTGGGGTAGTTCCCCTTTCAGGAAAAATACTAAAAGTACCAGCCGAGAATCAAACCCGGGACCCCTAGGTTCGTAGCTAGGTGCAGTGACTACTACACCACGGGGCCAGTTAATATAAAGGTGCATTAATACCAATATCAAAATACAGTATTAATCAAAAACATGGCATCAGTATTTATATTAGTTTAAATTTTGTTAAACAATATAAAAGTATACATTTTAAGCCTAAGGAATACATAGCAATCTTTGTTCAAAGCCAACCACTATTTCTAGAGATGGGACACATGAATCCTGGGTTCCTAGAATCCTGTGGTATTTGAGATTCATAAAATTCTTGAAGACAATTATGAAAACCTTCACTTGCTATAAGAATTTTGAGCAATTGGTAAAAGGAATTATAAAGACTTGTGTAGTTGGGAAGGTAACAAAATCACAAAAAAGACCAAATTGTATTAATTTTATTAGTGTAAAATAATAAGTGGGTTTTTTGGTGTATATTACCTACTCTATGGTATTAAGAACTCAAAATGTTTATTGCCCCACTTAAAAATTAAAGTACACCACCTAACCCTATCTCTATCTTGAGCTAGTTATATCCAGTCCACCTCATTACAGCCTATCCCTATCTTGAGCTAATACTACCCAGTCCACCTCATTACATCCTATTCCTATCTTGAGCTAGTTCTGTACAGTCCACCTCATTACATCCTATTCATATCTTGAGCTAATACTACCCAGTCCACCTCATATATATAATTAATATATCTCAATTTTGCTGCCTTTCCAAAACTGCCGCCCTAGATAACTGCCTCCTCCTGTCCCCTCTCCTCCTCCAAAAATCCCCTTCCCTGTCCCTAGAGCCGTCCCTGCCGAGGTTTTAAATTAGTGTTATATTTTCAGACCCCCAAAGGGTCAGGAGGAGGGAATAATTTACGGGAACCAATTGTCAATTAGCCCCTCATCATAGATCACAGCAAGCAACTATATTCCAAACATCTTTTTTTCTGTTGACAGACTTGGATTTAATGGGACCTTGAAATTTCGAGGTACTACTGTATGGCCTAGCATTCCTAACTGTAGTATGAGAAACACTTACCCATTGTAGTCAGTGAGGGTAAAACTGTTGTCCTGAAGTTTTGTTGCATAAGAAAAGATGGTGCCATAATTAAACTTGTCGGCCGATCTGAGCCATAAACACACAGTCACCTGGAAAAACAATTGATGAATGAATATTAGTTGAGTTCGACTTTTTTATTAGTTTAGTTCTTGTACGGTTAGATCTTGAGGAGTACACGCACCTGTCTTGTAAAGTTTTATTTTTCGGTTACAACAAAGCCTGGTGCGCTGAAGTGGTTTTCCTCCTCTCTCTTTGCTCAATTGCAGGTATTAAGGTAGTAAGATATAGTGCATGCAAAATAAAGAAAATTGATAGACAGAACATTTTGTAAAGCACCACAGAGTTAAACTAAAAAAAACTGTTAAGTTTACTGTCCCTACCTCATTTAGTTTTATATCTGGACCATTCAGAATAATGTAGTCTGTGGTGCTGGATGAAGGGAATCTTAGGAACACCTCAGTTTGTAGCTCTAGAAACAAAAATATATCAAATATAGATAGATTAAATTATGAATATAAAAGGCTGTTCACAAATAATAATAGGAACATGCTGGAAACAGTTAATGATGATGATGATGATGATGATGATGAATAGATAATAGGAAGAGAGAGTTTATACACTTAATAAAGAACATGTGCGCGCACACACACACACACACACACACTCAAAACAAAGTTCATATTTCAAAATATCTTCTAATATCGGTCACCAATGCTCAATCTTTAATAATAATTTTAATTATCATTCTAATCATCAATAACTGTTTCCAGCCTGTGGCCAGGTCAATTTAGTAAAATGCCTCCATATACCTCTATCCTTCCCCCATTTTTTTTTCTCACTTGTACACTTTCTGTTATCTGCTCCTACCATCTCTTTCTTGGCCTACCTTGCAGTCCTCTCCTCTTTCCTCACACTCCTCCTTACTCCCTTCCACCATCTGTCCCTTGGTCTTCCTCTCAGCCTCCTACCCCTCATCTCCATATCCAACATCTTCCTAGGTATCTTTTCCCTCTCCATTATTCTCACATGACCACGCCACCTTAGTCGTACTTTCTCGATCCTGTCCTGGACTGGCTCTTCCTTAACTATTCTTCTTATTCCCTCATTTCTTATCCTGTCAAATTTTGTCACACCGATCCTACTTCTCAAAAATTTCATTTCACTTGCCTGCATTCTGCAATAATATGATTATAATAATTTTATATTTTAAATAATTTTATTTTCTAAATAATTATAACATTAATACTCACTTGTCTCACATTTTGTGCCCAAGAACGGCGGCTGACAATGACACTTGAACCCGGCCGACAAGTCCTCGCACCGTCCATCATTAGAGCATGGGGACGATGCACAGTCGTCAATGTCAACCTCACAATTCCCTCCTGTGTAGCCTGGGGCACAATCGCAGCTAAAAAAAACACAGCAACAACCTAAGTTTCACAAACCTGAACCAATCGAGAGAATAGGCCAAGGATTTAGAATAGTAGAAATTTATATCTGATCTTACACTAGAAATGGGTCGAACCCCCTATTTTACGAATCTGAATCTCCAATTTAAATTTAAATCCCAAATATCGAATCCGAATCCAAATCTTGGAAAAAAATTATGAACATAAGAGGAAATCTAAATATAATAGATAATATAAAATACAAATAGTAACTAAATGTTAGAATTCTTTTCTTATAATCCATTCATTGAAACATTCATACATTCACTTAAGTGTAAATTACTACTCTGGGGCCTGGTTATTAAGTTCATCTTATAATAATCATCATAATTGGTCCTGAACCCCAAATAAGTAGTATTAGAGCTCTAAAACAAATTTAACTTGAAGAATTAG